>JAVTVY010027942.1:0-10346 GCA_036873755.1 Hanleya hanleyi | reverse complement strand
GAATGTCTGAAATCTAGAAGATTCATTTGCTATGTAGTGAAGTACAGACATACTGTCCGTCCAGTAGAATGTGTCGTCCACCTTATAGTCCAACTCGCGCAGAATCATCTGGTTGAGCCGAACTGACAGAGTAGCTGCGGTCAGCTCCATCCGAGGGATGGTAACTTTCTTTAGTGGTGAAACTCTAGATTTTGCCATGAGTAGCGAACAGCATACTTCCTCTTTGTCATCCATTAAGCGAATGTAGCACGCTACCCCATAGCCAGAATCACTTGCGTCGGAGAAGTAATGTAGTTGACAAGATTGAACGGTACCAAAATCCTTTGGCTTGTAGCATCTCTGGAGTTTGATGTCCTCCACGATTGGAACATCAGTGAGCCATCGCTTCCATTTCCGTTCATCGATGTCGCTGATTGGCGCATCCCATTCCGCAGCCTTAGTACATAAGTTTTGAAACAGGATCTTGGCCACTAGTACAAATGGAGCAGCGAATCCCAATGGATCGTACACCGAACTGAGTGCAGAAAGGATTCCTCTTCTTGTTGCCGGGTAATCTCGTAGGGCCATCTTGAACCCCAAAGTGTCCGAGTCCATAAGCCACTGGACACCGAGAGCACGTTCCACAGGTAGTTTGTCAAGATCGATGTTCCGAACATCTTTTGCGCGCTCCTCAACTGGAATGGACTGCAGAACAGCAGTGCTGCTACTGTTCCACTTTGTCAGATGAAATCCACCTTTTGCGCACAAGCTAGACACATCCTGAATCACATTCACTGCTTCTTCTTCTGTATCCACAGAGACCAAACAGTCGTCCACATAGAAGTTTTTCTTGATGATGTCACAAATAGCTTGGTCGTATTGGTCTGCATTGTCCAATGCGGTTCGCTTGAGTGCAGCGTTGGCACAGCTGGGGGAGGATGTTGCTCCGAACAAATGAACACGCATCCGATATGTTTCCGGCTTCTGTCCGAGGTTTCCATCAGTCCACCACAAGAACCGAAGACAATCAGTATCTTCCTTTGCAACAGAAACTTGGTGGAACATTGCCTCAATGTCCCCGATGGCTGCCACCTTCCCTTTCCTAAACCGCAACAGAACACCAATCAGATTGTTTGTAAGATCCGGTCCCTGCAATAATTGACTGTTGAGGGACACACCAGCATATGTAGCTGCACAATCAAATACAATACGAACTTTCTCGGGTTTCTTTGGATGATACACGCTGTGGTGTGGTAAGTACCACACTCTTCCGTCAGCTCGATCCAATTCGTCATCAGGTACTTGTTCGGCATAACCTTTGTCTATCACAGTAGACATGAAGGTTCCATAATCTTCATGCAGTTTTGGATCCCGCTTGAGCCGCTTTTCAAGACTGCTCAGTCGTTGCATGGCTTGTGTCCTGTTGTTTGGGAGTCGTACATCACTAGCCTTGAACGGCAAGCCTATGTTGTAATGCCCGTTCACTAAGCTTATGGAACTATCCACTTTCTGGAGAAATCGTTTATCCTCCTGTGAATGTTCTCTTTTGTCATCTGACATTCGCTCAGGGAAGTCAAAGTTCATGGAGTGTCTGACCATCTGGTCCAACCGCTTGAGCTCCACCACTTCCTCGACTGCCACTACTTCAGCCCTGTTAACAGAGAATCCAACATGATCATCCGAGGCTGTACTTTCATTTCTCCGAATCACATTCCACAAGATCCATCCCAGTCGGCTCTTTGTGGCATGAGGGCTACCGCTGGGTCCAGTTTTCACATCCACAGGAGCATATGCATCTGGAACATTGTTCCCGATAAGTAAGCCTATGCCTGCTTTCACTTCCGGTATATGAATATCCTGTAGATGTGGCCATGGAGCGACATCTTCTCTAGTCGGCATGTGATTCAAGGATACAGGCATTTCACTCTTGGTGTAGGCCTTCGGCAGATCTATCATTTCGTGGGATAGAGGATTTCCGATTTGTAACCCCTTGACAGCATACGTGTCCATAGTATATGGGTTACCCATTGTGTTGAGTGTTATGCTCATCTTAGTCCCAGAACCACCCAGCTGATACATCAAATCTTCACTGCAGAAGGTGACACTGCTGCCTGGGTCCAGGAAAGCGTGTGTTGCCACTGTTTTAGCACCGTCCTTTAGTTTCACAATAACGGGTACAATGGCCATTGTACACTCTCCATCACTTTCACCGGCACCCATACTGCTGTTCACTCTGATGGAAGTATCAGCGGGATTCTTGTTCTTTGAGCCAGAAGCTCCATTTTCTTTGGTAGTATCCACCACAGCCTCTGGCGTGTAAACTTCATCACTATGACATATCGTCGGATGTTGTCGTCTGCAGATAGCACACGTGGCTTTAGTACGGCAGGCTGATTTCTGATGACCATATTTCAGACATGCAAAGCATAAACCATTGGATTTTAGGAATGCTATTGTCTCTTTCCATGGCTGTTTGATCATTGCCTTACATTTGTCCAAGGAATGATGTTCATCCTTGCAAAAGAGACAGGGTGTAGAGAACGCACTCGGTCGGGATGATTGGTTACCATGGTTACCATCATACTGGATTTTCAAACCCTTACCAGAGGAAATTTCCTTTTCAGAAGACGGACTGCCGGCAAAGAAACTTCCTTTGGGACGATTTGAGTTATTTCCCTTCTGTGCCGATCTCCTGTCTGATGTCGCGTCGACTCTCATGGCATCGCGCCCATAGACGGGGTCATTTACCTTCTTGGCTTCCTCTTTGACAAACTTTACAAGATGAGAAAATTCAACAACCTGCTCTTTCCGCTTAATTTGTTGAACAGTGTTTCTCCAACGATCGTGGAGGTAGAATGGCAATTTTGCCACTAGCATTTTGAGATTTTCAGAATACTCTAACACTTTCATTGCCTCTATGCTTCTTACAGCATTTTCACATTCTGCGAGGAAGATGGCAAAATCATCTAGAGCTTTGGGATTGTCCGGTTTCAAACTTTGCCAGTTAACTGCCCTTTTAATGAATGCATTTGCAATCATTTCTGGGTCACCATACCGCTCTTCTAATTCTTTCAGAGCAGCAGGGTAGCCCTGTTCAGCACTAAGATAGCTGTACCCACTAACTAGCCTGTTAGCTTCACCAGTTGTTAACTGTTCTAGATGGTTCATGAGTTCATCACAAGTGTCTGAGTTTGCCACAATTTGAACCTGGAACTGTCTGACAAACTTCCTGTACTGCAGTGGGTCACCACTAAATTTCTGAATTTCAGGTGGCGGTTTTCTGAGTTGGCGAACAACAGAATGTATTACCCCGTTATTTTCATTAACATTGGGAACACCAGCATTTGTACCTGAAATTTCATTTTTAGGACCACAAGACTCATTTGGGGCAACTCTAGGGGTAAATGGCTTTGAATTGGGATTTATCTTTACAGGAGATGTTTGAACCTTACTTGATTTATCATCATTTTCATGAACATTTTCATTCTGATCATTTTCACAAATTTCCCCATTTTCATACTGATCCAGAACCCTCGTTTTAGCCTCTACTACTGCTAATTCAGTGTCAAGAGTCAGTTCTTCTTCTTGTAGTCTCAGATTCACTTTGGCAAGTTCAAGAGTCTTTCTTTTCTTCAAAGCTGCTGCCTTTGCCTGTAGTTCTGCACGTTTTTGTTCCTCTCTCAGTCTGGCAGAAGACACAGAACTCCTCAAGGATGACACACGACTGGATTTAGTTGGTCGTACCTGTGATGCACTGTCTCTTGGTCTCACATTTACGTTCGTCATAGATTTACGAGTCTCAAAATTAAACCAGTTCTCAACTGCAGACTTGAATGATTTCATGTCGCTAAGCTGTTCATCAAATTTGAACACATCATCAGGGTCGGCCAACGTCACATAAGCTTCGTGTTGATCAAGAAATTCCTCGAAAAGTGTTAGCCAATTGAAATATCTGTTTCTCACTTCTTCACTGTCAGCATTGTCTGACATCAGGCCTTCCACCTGCTCACACGTACTTTTCATTTGCCTGCATAACGTGTTCATTTTCTTCTCTGCTATTTCACGAGCAAACTCTTTTCCTTTTTCAGTCTGATTCCGTGATCTGGGTTGTGAAGCCTGAATCATCTCGTCTGCTTCACTATCGTGTGTGGCGATTTCTTCCTGCTGATACATATTTCAGTTCTTTCCGGTAGGAAACGTCAATGATCACTGAGCGTCAATGATCACAACCAATGTCAATGATCACAATGATCACGAAAAAACGTCAATGAATATTGGACACACTTTCCAATAGAGAATATACAAAGTCAAGAAACACAATGCAGCTCCGCTTTACACCTTTTATTCTGCGTATCGACACAGCCAGTTGAATGTGTAGCTCACAGCATGGAGTCTGATTGACTGTAAGTAAAGAAAAATATAAACTTACATTCTGCCTTTGTTCTTATTTATGAGAAATCAATTATCAAGGCATATAGAGAGATATTCACCTCATAGGAATAAACTGAATGGGTAAAGAACCTTAATGCAATGCATCTTACGTTACAATACAGCGTTCTAATGAGCATACATTCAGATGTAGCGGAATTATAGAAACACGAAAACTGGGTGCTAAATGACCAATGCACAAATCAACAATTATCGAAGAGAACGTTGTTTACACGATACTACAATGCCGCCAGCGTATATCAGCGGTTACTTTACAAACTAGCAACAAAGATGAAAATGATATAAGAGAAAGTAACTACCGTTTTTGTAGACCTTTGTATCTCTTAATCTCACACAAATAACTCGGCAGAATCTAAATTCTTCTCGCCACAACACCACGTGCTTACGCGCGCATACAAGATTTATCGAACTGGAATTGTCTCCCTTGAACTGCACAAACGAAACGAACAAAAAATATACAGCCGAGATCAGCATTAGATAACTGACCATTACACAGTCCTTGTTCTATCCTCTTAATGCTGAGCGTAAGCGAGGGAGCAACAAGTTCCATTTTTCAAGTCTTAGGTATGACCCGGCCTGGGATCGAACCCAGTACCTACCGCTTACGAGGCCGACGCTCTAACCATTAGACCACCGCAGTGCGGTTGTGACTGCAATAGTGGCCAAGGGGACCAGTCGGCAGACTCCTGTTCAAAGTCGGGAATTATCTCACCAATTTGAATTGGATAAAGCTGACGTATTGACTTCTCTAGTTGTTGCTAGTCGATTGAAAAAACTGGAATCGACACGTCGACATTCGAGATACACCGCGAGAATCGCTTTCCGGACACTCAATATTCGAGATAATTGATGGATCGATTGTCACCTTACAACGCGCGACATCGCTAAAAACAATTCGCACTTTTGTGATCAAATTAATTGAATCGACTGGAGCGAAATCGCAAAGAATCAATGCAACTCAACATTTTAAGACGACTCAAGGCGGAAAAACTTTTTCGTACGAACGGTGCGCCTATATTTGGCGTTTTCGCATTTTCGCCTGACACGACCGGCGATTTCTCGCATTGTCGCTCCCTCACATGACAAAACAGACATACATTCATCCTTGCGTGTATAGTTATTGTATTTACGATAAGTCATCCGCGCATATCGGAGGTTATTGCGTGTGTGAGAAGATGTGTGATGCTTTCTGAGATAGACGACCATCAAACTCATGTAGCATAGTAAATTGTTCTGCAAATTCTCAAAATAATAGCATCATGCAGCTATTTGACAATGCAAAATTCTTGTCGTCCAACAATGACTAACATTTTTTGGCAGCAATGGTTTCGTCTTAGAAAAAAAAAAGTAGAATTGAATGCAGAACATTATAGTGCTATCTAAGGCAATCCCAAACTGATTATTCAAAATTTGGTAAGTACGATACTGTATTACACACGATATATATGCATACCGCATTGTAGTATAATGAAGGTATTCGCATACATATATTTCGTGCATAATCAGTTTGCGAGTGCATGCCTCAGTTTACACTGTAATCCAATTCATTCCTATGGCACACGGATAACTTGATAGTGCCTATACTACTGAACAACTGGAGGACTTAATTAACTTAACTTAATTAACCTAACTTAATTAACCTGAGAGGGATAATTTGCAGACCAATTTATTGTGCAACATGAATTACTAACCCACTTAAGTCAGACGATCGTCTCTTAGTATTCTGAGCATCACGCATCAATACCCTCTAATCGCCTCCTCTGGCACACCCAAATACCTCCAATCTCAATCGATAACTTCTGATTTCGTAAATGCAATTACTGAACAGCTTGGGTAGCACGGATGATTATATGTCTGATTTGTCATGCCCTTCGGCTCAACCGGAAGGCGAGGAAGCCAGAATGCCGATTCTCGCGTTCTCGCCTGACCTTGATATCATGCGATGAATCGAGAATGCTAGAATTTTCTCGCCTGATATTGACGCTAGAGCGAGAATGCGAGGGCGAGAACACGAGATTGATTCTCCTACTGTTAAGATACGATAGTAAACTTTTGTAGCGAATATTATAGATAATAACCCCGAGCAATATGTGTTTCGACATCGAAAAAATGATAAGAATGTATGGCTATACTCTGAATCTCCTCTCATAAATATTTTATTCTAAATGAAAGACAACCCCAAGCAATATCGTCCGATGAAATATAGAAACAAATATTGACTATGTTAATAGTGCCGAGCAATATTCTACACTATAACAATTGAAATTACAAGTTAACAAAAATAATTGTGGGGTGGCGGGGGGGGGGGGGTGTAGAGGGAATTCTGTGAATTTGGCATGTGAATATGTTGTTCCACCAAGTGACATCTTGCGGCTGGGATACAACATTGGTGATAAAAGTACACAAAATGTCCATATTGGATACGAACATGGATATTGAGTTACAAATATCTCATTTCTCGGAGACGTTTATTTTTACGTTGCCCCCCCCCCCCCCCTCCCTAAATGAGGAAACACAGATAACAAGAAATTCCGATTGCATATGGCACAGGCTCCCATACTGAGCGAAATATAGAAAACTTTATACGGACTGGACCAATTCCGCTGTCCTAGTCCTTGGATGTCAAACAGCAAATATTCCAATCTTAAAGCTCACATTGGTGGGTTTGTTCTCAAATGTAACCGTGTGTGTCGAGTTCTGAATTGTAAGCGTGTGTATGCCAAGTTCTTAGTTGTAAGCATGTGTGTCAAGTCCTGAGTTGTGAGCGTGCGAATGTGTCTCAAGTCCTCAGTTGTAGCGTGCATGTGTATGGATAGTCTGTGTATGTGAAGTCTTTATTTTTAAGTGTGTGTTTGAAGTCCTCATTTGTAAGTTTGTGTGTGAAGTCCTCAGTTGTAAGTGTGTGTGTCAAGTCCTCGGTTGTAAGCGTGTGCGTCAAGTCATCAGTTGTAAGCGTGTGTGTCAAGTCCTCAGTTGTAAGCGTGTGTCAAGTCCTCAGTTGTAGGAGTGTGTGTCAAGCCCTCAGTTGTCAGTGTGTGTGTGTCAAGTCCTCAGTTGTAAGTGTACGTGTGTGTGTGTGTCAAGTCCTCAGTTGTAAGAGTGTGTGTCAAGTCCTCAGTTGTCAGTGTGCGTGTGTCAAGTCCTCAGTTGTAAGTGTGCGTGTGTGTGTGTGTCAAGTCCTCAGTTGTAAGAGTGTGTGTCAAGTCCTCAGTTGTAAGTGTGGGTGTGTGTGTGTGTGTCAAGTCCTCAGTT
Organism: Hanleya hanleyi; assembly: GCA_036873755.1. Classification (NCBI taxonomy): domain Eukaryota; kingdom Metazoa; phylum Mollusca; class Polyplacophora; order Lepidopleurida; family Hanleyidae; genus Hanleya; species Hanleya hanleyi. The sequence continues at coordinate 2,666 of JAVTVY010027942.1, read as the reverse complement.
GTAAGTGTATGTGTCAAGTCCTCATTTGTATAGCAACAATTCACACGTCATGATTTCATATTTAAAACCGATGATACTCTTGCAGACATCCCCCAGAAGATAGATATCACAAGTATTTCAAAAGAAGCTTATTTCATAAAGTCCCCAGTTGTAGGTGTACAGTCTCAAGTACCCACTTGTCACCTCAAACCCGTATGTGTGGGTGTGTGTGTGTGTGTGTGTGTGTCTGTTTACCTGTGTGTCTGCGTCTGTGTGTATGTGTCTGTGTGTGTGTGCATGCATGTGTGTGTGACCAATACATATGGACTGATGATGGACACATGTTCATTCCTATATTTAAAGACTCTACCACCACCACCACACACACACTACCACCGACTCCACCAACACCACCCCCGCACACCACCAACACCACCACCAACGCCACCATCAACGCCACCAACGCCACCATCAACGCCACCAACGCCACCACCGGGCAACAACGCCCGGTGGTGGCGGTGGTGGTGGTGGTGGCCGGAACTGACCTTTGACCCCGGCGCGCGCGGTGTAAAGGTTTCCACCGTGCGGTGGAAACCTTTGCGCGACGGGATCAAAGCTCAGTTCCGGCCACCACCACCACCACCGCCACCACCGGGCGTTGTTGCCCGGTGGTGGCGTTGGTGGTGGCGTTGGTGGCGTTGATGGTGGCGTTGGTGGCGTTGATGGTGGCGTTGGTGGTGGTGTTGGTGGTGTGCGGGGGTGGTGTTGGAGGAGTCGGTGGTAGTGTGTGTGGTGGTGGTGGTAGAGTCTTTAAATATAGGAATGAACATGTGTCCATCATCAGTCCATATGTATTGGTCACACACACATGCATGCACACACACACAGACACATACACACAGACGCAGACACACAGGTAAACAGACACACACACACACACACCCTCACACACACACACACACGCACACATGAGTGAATGAGTGGTCATATAAGATCGTTTGTACACCAGGTCATTGAGTGCACTTGACCTGCATCCTTTTCATGTTGTGGGATCATGTTTAGACATGTTGGGGTATGACGTCACTTTCGATGTGAATTGAAGGAAAGGAGATGGTACTGACCTGTTTGTGGGGATTCGTTTGACTGTGCTAAAAATAGGTCACCAGCTAGCGTGCTATAAAAGGGAAGCGGCCTGGTCGTTTCATCAGACACTCTGTCAACCATCAAGATGTTCACTTGTACTACGTGCTCGAAAGCATTCACTCGTCTGCACGACTTGCGCCGCCATGAGGCTACCAAGCACGAAGGAACCGCCCGGCTAGCTGTACGGTATGTACACTGTCGTTTCAGCGCCCATATCATTTACAGTGCCACACACGTGCACGCCATGAAGTACCCAAGCGTCCATGCGAAGAATGTGGTCGGATTTTCAAACTGACCAGTCAGTTGCTGCGACACCAACGCACACGACACCCTGTTCTGCAGTCACGTCTGCAGGTAGAAGAATCCGTAGGCACCAGTATCGAGAAAGCGGGAACTCCCACCCATCGCACGAGGGTTGAAGATGATGATGTCGCCCTAATTCAACATTCAAATTCCGACGACAAGACATTGGGCCAGATTTTGCACGACGAGGAGAGCAAAGTACACTTCGTGGACGAACCCATACATGTTCCTAGCGATCTGTTACACGAACACCATCCAGTGAGTGACATCTATCGGCGCCATTGGCACATGATCCGGCACTGTTTCTATCGCCATCGCCCCATTCAAGATATCTACAATTTCCGACTGACCAACCTCACCCGCCTACGCAGCTACGTGAAAGCCATCTTCAACGATCAAACTACGGCCTTCAAGTTGAATCTGGCGTTTGATTATGTGCTGCAGCATAAGGACACAGACCAAGCAGCCCGATATTTTTACCCGAGCAGTAACATCCGGGTATTTGACGAACCGTTTACCATCATTAACCGGGCGTCGCTAGAGGAGATGCTGGAGAAACTCGACACTGTGGATCCCTTGGAATGGGCCCAACAACAACGCCCCAACACCAAATGGACAGTGGAGAGTGTGACCAATGTTACGTTTTTCGTTACCAAGCTGACCGACCAGCTGAATGCGTCACTCATGCACTGATGAATACCATAACATGCCGTACATACTCTATATGTCTACATGTTGATCGTTGACGTTACGGAGATGACCGAAGAGACACGGGGGTTACCGAAGATGTCACGGCTCGGCCCTCGGCTTGGGGATAGTTGAACTGAGTGTGCTAAAATAGATCACAAGCTAGCGTGCTATAAAAGGGAAGCGGCCTGGCTGTTTCATCAGACACTCTGTCAACCACCAAGATGTTCACTTGCACAACTTGCCAGGCTTCCACACACAACAATGCTCGGTATACTTGTACAACCTGCGCACGGTCATTCAATCGGGAGGATCATTTACTGCGCCACGAACGCTCATTCCACGAGGGCGCGACGGAACAATGTAACGGTTGTGGTCAACTCTTCAAACGACGCAGTCAGTTGCTGCGACACCAACGGTTGATTCATGCCCCGGTACCATGGCATGTGCGACAACTTCCTACCGAAGAGGAGCCGCGGAAGGTCAGACCTAGTGAAGATGAGCCCGGGGAGACGAATGCCACTGGTGATGCGATGAAGGAGAGCCCGTCTATA
>JAVTVY010027941.1:0-105919 GCA_036873755.1 Hanleya hanleyi | reverse complement strand
CTTTCTCAAATTCCGGTTATCTGAGGATTTCACTGGTACACGTAGCCCCCCACCCACCCCCGTCACAGTCATATTCTGTTCTACCCCTGGGGCTGACGAGTTGAGGCTTCTGACACTTAAAATTGAGACATCAACTCACTGAGAAATTATTGCAAAAGTCTTTTGTATATCCTGATATTTCCTGTGAAAATCTGTCCTGATGTGAAGGTACCATCTCGTCATTACGTCTAGGGTATCGGCCTGTCATCAATAGGCAAGTAGATGTATATTGCCTGAAGTCTGAATGTGCCTTAGATATGATATAATCACATGATTATGTCCGAAGTAAAAAAACATCATTTATCCCTAAAGCATGAAATCCCGTATGTGTAACATGACAATATACATGCTGAAGGAGATCACATCATTTTGTCCGAAAAGTGAAATCAAAAGATTATGCATCACAGCATGCCTGAAGTGAAGTTACATCAGTATTATCATTGTGATACTGTCACATCAGTATTATCATTGTGATAATGTCACATCAGTATTATCATTGTGATAATGTCACATCAGTATTATCATTATTGCTGAAGTCAAGTCACATCAGTATTATCATTATTGCTGAAGTCAAGTCACATCAGTATTATCATTGTGATAATGTCACATCAGTATTATCATTGTGATCATGTCACATCAGTATTATCATTGTGATAATGTCACATCAGTATTATCATTGTGATAATGTCACATCAGTATTATCATTGTGATAATGTCACATCAGTATTATCATTGTGATAATGTCACATCAGTATTATCATTGTGATAATGTCACATCAGTATTATCATTGTGATAATGTCACATCAGTATTATCATTATTACTGAAGTGAAATCACATTAGTATTATCATTGTGATAATGTCACATCAGTATTATCATTATTACTGAAGTGAAGTCACATTAGTATTATCATTGTAATAATGTCACATCAGTATTATCATTATTACTGAAGTGAAGTCACATCAGTATTATCATTGTGATAATGTCACATCAGTATTATCATTGTGATAATGTCACATCAGTATTATCATTATTACTGAAGTGAAGTCACATCAGTATTATCATTGTGATAATGTCACATCAGTATTATCATTGTGATAATGTCACATCAGTATTATCATTATTACTGAAGTGAAGTCACATTAGTATTATCATTGTGATAATGTCACATCAGTATTATCATTATTACTGAAGTGAAGTCACATCAGTATTATCATTGTGATAATGTCACATCAGTATTATCATTATTACTGAAGTGAAGTCACATCAGTATTATCATTGTGATAAGGTCACATTAGTATTATCATTATCACCGAAGTGAAGTCACATTAGTATTATCATTGTGATAATGTCACATCAGTATAATCATTATTACTGAAGTGAAGTCACGTTAGTATTATCATTGTGATTATGTCACATCAGTATTATCATTATTACTGAATTGAAGTCACATTAGTATTATCATTGTGATAATGTCACATCAGCTGTATCATTATTACTGAAGTCACATCAGTATTATCATTGTGATAATGTCACATCATTATTATCATTATTACTGAAGTGAAGTCACATTAGTATTATCATTGTGATAATGTCACATCAGTATTATCATTATTACTGAAGTGAAGTCACATTAGTATTATCATTTTGATAATGTCACATCAGTATTATCATTATTACTGAATTGAAGTCACATTAGTATTATCATTGTGATAATGTCACATCAGCTTTATCATTATTACTGAAGTCACATCAGTATTATCATTGTGATAATGTCACATCAGTATTATCATTATTACTGAAGTGAAGTCACATCAGTATTATCATTGTGATAATGTCACATCAGTATTATCATTATTACTGAAGTGAAGTCACATTAGTATTATCATTGTGATAATGTCACATCAGTATTATCATTATTACTGAAGTGAAGTCACATCAGTATTATCATTGTGATAATGTCACATCAGTATTATCATTATTAGTGAAGTCACATCAGTATTATCATTATCATTGTGAGATCGAATCAATTTGCCTGCATTATATGATCATTTTTCTAGGTAAATCGTCCTGGAGTATGAACTCGCACCATTAGGCCTCCTATACACGGATGCATCTGCGCAAACCCAGTCAAATCAAATCGCAAAAGAGATTTGCCTGGGTCTGTTTGCCCCGGTATATCAGTATTGTGGGTCATAACCTCCTCTTCCAGGAGTTGTTTGCATATAAAGACTGATATAGTTGATAAGAAATCAGCTAGAAATTTGTCGATAGTCGACCAGTTTGGAAAAATTGTTATGACAACTTAGTAACATCACCCATCGATATCAAAGAGAACTTTTCTGTGCGGCGAGGTCGATGTTTATCTCGTACGCCGATTTAAATTGTCAATTTCACAGATATGTGACTGAATTTTCGCTTGGCGAAGTCGCGAGGAATAAAGCTGATCTGTACTTCTGCTTGACATCAACAACTTCTGGATAAACATTTAACGATATTTTGGTGATACTTAACCGATCGCCACCCAATCAACTGGTTATGTCACAACATTTGTTGTCGCTGCCAATTCGATATGATATGATAATCAGTTAACTATGTGACTAAATAATCTTGAGTTTTTATGGGTTGAAGACAAAAATCGCATCCAAACAGTTTGATAGGCCTACACTCATCTCAGTCGTTTGTGGCGAAGTCGTAATTAAAGTTTGCCTAGCCGATTCCTTGCGATTTGATATTTATCGCCCTTCAAGCTCACTGAAATAAATATGTCGATATCATCACCTGCTCGCTAGAAAGTTGCTAGCGGCTGGATTTCCTTTTCATTTTTTTAGAAACAAGCTGCCCCCCCCCCCCCCCACCACCACCGTGCCGTCCCCTCCGTACAGTTTGGAGAATACGGTACACAAAATGTGCTAAATTAGGAATTATTTTATACAAAAGATGCCATAGTGTTAGACATCGCGGAAATCTATACAGGTTCTGTGCGACAAGAAAATGATGTCTCATGAAGATAAACGAACGATTGTTTAATGAGAATTAGCCGTGTGAAATCATGGCCAACTGAGGTGGGTAGTTTCATCATCATGTTTGTTTGAAGCAGTGTTAATCATCCATCGATGATATTATTCATATAATTCTCATTTTAATATTTGTTTTTGTTTCCCTAGTATATGTCGCTGCAAAGGATCGGCAAGATGTCGAGCCACAAGACGAAGAAAAGGCATAGGACGAGAACGCAGCGATACACGTCAAACGTGTTCGCTATGTTCAACCAGGACCAGATACAAGAATTTAAGGTATAGAGTTACCTCCCATAGATCACCATCTGTCTGTAGGAATATGGAATACTTTATACGCTGGTACCCGAACTTTCTATTATATGGAGCCTTAGAAAAAGATCATTGTCTACTCACTTTTACTTTTGGACGGGGCCGAGGCTAAGGAAAATGTTACATTGATAAGCTTCCTCTGAGCATTTTGAGTCATTTTTGAGCATTACCGATGTGAAAGGAATGAAGTCACAGGAAACAATATCCCTATTATATTTCTCATTAGGAATATGTATTTCCTGAGTAGCAAATCAGGAAACAATCGGTCTTAGCTAGGTCATTAGAGAGAAGCCACAGATTTTGTCCTACCGGATATTCTTTCCTTTTACTACATTGGTAGTGATTCCAACTGAAGAAATTGGGATAACAAGCGTAAAAGCAGTCTTTCGGACGGGGATTTGTCTCTTTTCATCGGGACCCATCCCCATCCCATCCTTCGTTTTTGTTATTTCTTTAACAAAGGTCCGTTCATCCTGTTAAAGGTTCACAAACTTTTAAAGAAATACAATCCTACCCAAAATTGGGCGTCAAATGCCCCGTTGTAAAGTTTTTCTTTTCGGTTACCTTCTGTTATACCACTACTGCTCTGATGAAGCTTCGTCACATTCGACGAGAACTATGGCCGTACGGACCTGGGCAACAAACAGGAAATTATAGTAAGATTACTGCTTGCGAATCGCTCACAGGAATGTTAACATTGGCCAAGTTCATATGTTCTGGAATGGCGCTGGTTTTCACGCGGCAGTCTTCGGTCGATTTGAGTACCGGTAGTACTTGTAACAGCTCTCCTATGCATAATATTAGATGGGGTACACCATTTGTCATTCCTCGTAAATACATCCAACTATATCACGCGAATATCTGTAGTAATTTAAGCACATTACCCCCACCTTCAAGTATGTTACTTAAATTACACATATTTGTCCAATTTCTGCCAGGTTAGCTAGAGCAAAATTTTTCCTTAAAAAAGAAGACTACGGTGGCCCATAGGGGACGTCGATTCATTTTTTATTGCTTTTTACATTTTCTATTACTTTTTTCTGGGTTACTTGTGGTTTCCCCCATTTTTTGCCTATTTTTGCCTATGCATTTTTTAAACAGGGAAAATTCCCTGTTTCTTGCCATGCCAGGTGAACTGGCTTATGGGTAATTTCAGAGGTGCCATCTATCCAAGCGGTATGGTTTTCATTACAACACCCCTGCGCAAAATGAGAGAATGACTGAAACTTCCGCGTCACTTCCCCTTATGTGTTGTAATTGAACGCGATATGAAGTAGTTCGACCTAGTTTCGAATAATTTCGCTGGATTAATCCCAGGACGAACCGTTTCTAGGCGCAGATATTGAAGAATATGTCGGTTTCGTTTCCTGGTAAACACTTCTGCTGATATCTTGTGAGATTTTCTTCGAAAGATTGTGTTTTGTCTGTAAACTGGTCAATATGGCACAAGTCGTAGTCACGGAATATGCCGACTTCATCTTCGGCTCTGATATCCAATGAAATACACCGAATTGACGAAATTACGTCATTTTTTAAGATCGGCTGAATCCCACTGCCAAAATTATAGTGCAGTCCCGGTGAGAGAGAGTTTGGAAATTTCGTTCCATCAGTCGACTGGAGAGTTTTGACACTGCGAGTGTGGCATTCTGACAGATCGAGGTGTGTAAAACGTTTTATACCCGTCACTTAATTGATTACTTGTTTCCCGGCGCACATTTATTAAATATTGTCAAATAAATGAATGTTGTAAGTTTCCGCGCAACTGCATGATTGTAGCACAGGCATAAGGCATGTCTGAAAGCCGCCGTTTTGTGCGCTAAGTTTGAAAACATTTCTTGCAAGGAAAACTTGATTTTTTTCATCAAGCGAAAGCATCCTTTTTACTGCAATTTTCAAATTGACTGATCTTATCGTCTTAGCATCATTTGTCATCTAGCAAAAGTAATGTTCTTGATTCTTACCATCCGTAATGACAGCTCGTTGAGATAAAATATCCCAATTTGGACATTTTTTGCATACTTCCATATTTTCAAGCTGGCATATTTTGCAAGTTCTCCAGTTCGTATAAAGACATACAACAGTGGTTAGTGATGGGAAGTATACTGCAACAACAACATAAAAAAGTATTGCACGTAATTGCAATTGCACAGAGAATAATGTCGGCGAGAAAAGGTCAGCAAAATTATACAACCGTATTGGCAGTTTTGTGAAGTAGATTCTACCTTGTTTTTGTAGTTTAGATGCCGAAATTCGACATTGCCGTTCAGTATGAAAATCGGTGAAAATATCCCAATTGGGATATATTTCAATATCCAAACTTTGATTTAATATCCCAGTTTGGATATATACCCCACTAATTTTCCGTTTGGGCCAGGCAATGGAGGTTAAATTAATTTTTGATGTTAATAATGGTTTTCTGTGTCTGTGATTTGAATTTTTAAGGGTAAGGGTATTTTTGCTTTGTGCAATTGCTGAATGTGATTTTAAAATAATTATTCGATGTACCGGTGGGCATACGTGTAATCTTGAAGAAGACCCCCAAGCTACTTACAGTATTTTCTTGTTGTCAATTGCCACACAAATAAATGAATATGAATCAGATTCAGTGACTTTATTCTTGTACATGTCTACAATAACAATGTCATTGAGCTTTGACTGCAGGTTGCAGTGTCCATGAATACAAAAACCATGAATGAATGCCGCTATGCATCCTGGGCAACACTGCCCACTACGATGCGGACACCGACCTCGGCAATATTGTAGGTTTACTACCAAAATGTTATCTTTCTGGTTCAATTTTTAATCTTCGGTGTTGTGTTCTTCATCGGGGAATGGTAATTTCATTGCATCGTCAAACAATTGTGATAGCAGTTTAACGCCTCGACAAAATTGTTTCCATCGTCCACTGGTACCACATACGCAACTCTCATTTGTCTAGACTTTCTTTACAGTATTGATGAAGTCTCTTCAATAATTAGAGCTACGATTCACAAATTCATACCACGTATGCAGCGAGAGACACATCAGAAATATATTGAACAGAACCAATTCCTTCCCTGTTTTTTAGCAGCCTTGGATGCTTTCATTTTAGATTCCTGTCATTCCATGTAACGTCGTCACAATGTCTTTATCATTTTTTTTCACCGAAAACGAAAAAAAAAAAAAAAAAAAAAAATTCTTGGGAACGTTACACCTTGGCGTAAACGTGATGTAAATGTTTCCACAGCGATGTAAACGTTTCTACCGCGGTGTAAACGTTTCCAAGAATTTAGTTTGGGTTTCGGTGAAACAAGGACGAAAAAATTGTGCCTACGTTACTAGGAATGAGAAAAATTCGAAGAAATTATATGATAAACAAGAACACGTTTGTAGAAAATAGGTAGAGAAATGGGACAAGTACTGCCAAAAGAGACTCAGACTGCCGATGACTGGCATCACTGAGGCTTGACCAACAACTGCCCAAGGAAACTGTGATTGCTCATAGATGGACATACAATCCTCTTAGAAATGCTAATAATATCTTAAAGAATGACTTGTATTTTTTTTTTCGTGGAGATGACTAGTCCGCCTTCAAAATGTGCAAGCTGAGGAAGAAGATATTTTAGTAGCAATAGGCATGATTGCCCACATTATATATTTCCAGGATCGGTGAGTGTGCTTTTTCTTTCTAATATGGTGGTTTTCATTGCGAGTTGTCAGCATGCTCCTCATACATATATACATGAAATATTTTCCTATATTCGTTTCCAGGAGGCCTTCAATATAATCGACCAGAATCGGGACGGATTTATCGACAAAGAGGACCTTGTGGAGATGCTGACCTCTCTGGGGAAGGATCCACCCGACGAGCAGCTGGAAGGGATGATCCGTGAGGCACCTGGTCCTCTCAACTTTACCATGTTCCTCACCATGTTTGGCGAGAAGTTGTACGGTACGGATCCAGAAGACGTCATCAAGAACGCCTTCGCCTGCTTCGATGAGAAAAATATGGGTAAGAAATCGTGCAGATGTTGTGCAACATATCATTGGTGTTGGTGGAGTTGAGGTGAGTGGAGTACATCCTCTTGGTCCGTTCCTTACTGGGCCTGTGAAAAAGGATTTTCTGTGGGCATGATTTACTACTCAATTCAATGCGCGCCCGCACACGCCTGGCTGTATCAGCCCAGAGAGTGACGGCAAGTTTAGTGATAAATCGGGTGTTACGAAAACCCATAACAAAGAGGTAAGCTCAAACTACAGTATGATTTAATTAAATTAAATACCTGGCCGATGAGTGCGCACTTACTGTACAGACGACAATGTGCGCCATTGACCGGAACATATTTGTCATCATGGCGACTGACTGGGACTGTTTAGAACGTACTATGAGGATCGCGATGAGATCCCTCCGTGACCATCAGGTTTCATAAGGCAAACTTTTGCCAACTTGTCGGTAGAAAAGGAAGTTAGAGTATAGGAGGTGTAAGCTTTGGGCCAGACGTGTAATGCACGCGACAGTGCATTGCGTTCGATTCCAAGGCTGTGGTAAACCGCGTTTTACATTTCGACAATTTATGTTTTGAGTATTTCATCGCAGAGATATCTTTGTGTTCTGCTCGTGGAGTAGTAGTGGAGGGCAGTAGGTGACACCTTTTGTGGAGGATAAGTAAATTATTGATATCTTCGCCTCGTGAGGAAAAGCAGAGAATACTGAACGGATGGGTGCGCTGTTATTCCATTTCTAGTCTGATATGCGCAAATTGTATCTGTTGGTGAACGCCACTAAGTTGGATGAACTGCCGTACGAAACCGTGATTTACAAAGTGTAAATTACTGATTAGAATTTCAGATCGATCTGTGCAATGTTTCCGGTGCCGGGCTATTGGACACACGAGACGTTCGTTTCAAGCTAGTTTCTGCTGGAAGTGTCGGATCATGTATGAACCAGCTGTGAGTGCGTGAAGCGTACAATTTCGGCCATTGCTGATTCGCCGCGTCATGGTGATGTAGACTGTGATCGTGAAGGTCGTGATGTCGTGAAGGTCGTGATGTCGTGAAGGTCGTGATGTCGTTGGTGCCTGGGGAGTGAGGGGAAGGGTTGGATGTATGCCCGACCGCCGTGGTTCAGGTTTCTGCATCACAATCCTTCGACCCTCCGGACCCTCCCGAGACGATAGAGACTTTGGATGTGAGGTCCAAAATGCAGACTATCGAGCTAGTTGGGCAAGAAGTTCTCTCCTATCGAGAACTGTAAGGTTCTTCAGATTTTGGTGCCCTATCGTAGTGCCTTCACTGTGAGATCCGGGGGGAAAAACCCAGACTGTTTTGTTGTACGATGATGATGGTGCTATGATGGAGAGATGCTATGGTATATGTGTTTATAAACTGCCTGGGTCTAGTAAAACAGATCAAGTTATTTAGGACTTTGAGGTCAAGGGTGCGGTCCCATCTGCTAATTTTGCGGGCACGGTGGTTGCTTTCAGAGGGTACCAAAAAAGAAGACCGCGTGTAAGAGATTTGATTGTGGATTGGCTGACAGCAATTAATTTGTGAGATGATTTTAGTGTAATTTTGTATTTCATTCTCAGATTTTTTATAGATTATTAATGAGAGAGAGAGAGAGAGAATTACGGTTTAATGTTGCGTTCAACAATATTTCAGCTATATAGCGACGATCAAATAGAATTCTAAGTATTCTAACAAAAACAAATCAACACCCCAGCAACCCAGAAGTAATCAACACAACACACCAAAAGACATGCACATACATTAAAAGTTATGCAGCAAACCGATTTCTTACATAACCTAAGATACAGTCTTCTTTTACCCGACTAAAACGATCTTCTAAAGTAGCTGCTTAACAAAAATGATAGATTATTATTTGTACTCTGTACAGAGTGAATTGGATCTCGGTCTGTTAGTTATTTATTGAATAAATAAATAAATTGTCCGTTCATTAAAATACATTAATCTAACACTTTGTGCAGTTTTGTTGGGATACTATATTCACAAAATTCAATTCTCACTGTGTGTTTCATCGTTTAAGGTTTCATCCCTGATGAGTATCTACGAGAGTGTCTGACATCTATGGGTGACCGTTGGAGTCAAGAGATGGTCGACGAACTATTTCACGGGGCGCCGATCAATGAGGGTAAATTTGATTACAACGAGTTCACGAGGACTATCAAACACGGCACCCGAGATCCAGATGACGATGAGCCACCAAAACAGCCACCAGGTCCCGCTACAGTAAAAAGCACGTGACCCGACCATGCGCCAACATCGCCACCTATACTCCGGAAGTCTCGGTCCTTTTCGTGTCTAAATGGTTGGAATCAACCAGATTGGTTCCATATAGAACGAAACTGGTTCAATCTCTGTAATTTGTTTCTCGTTCGCAGGAACCAATCTTGGTTAATACAATGTTTGGTTCCACTTGTGTAGTAGAAAGAACAGATTCTGGTTGCAGGACCAGAGCCATTTGTACATGTGTCCTTGTCAGCCATTGTAAGTTGTGGACTAAACGTATTGGAACATTCGAATCCAGGTGCCAAGATGAGTTGGATTTTTACTTCGGATCAACACAGTTAGGGACTTATTCTGTCATAAAGTTTTCATCACTGACATGGGCTCGCCATCGTCTCTTAATTCGCTTATATCGATATATCACGTTAACCGTACCAGGCCTGGGGGAGAGACAAAAAATTAAATGCTACTTGACTTTATAGAATATCATAATGGGGGTCATTTTGAACCTCTTATTATACCCTCCAAACAAAGGATGGGCAAATTCCAAATGACGGCAATAAGGGTATGACTGAAAAGTTATCGTCGTTTTGTGAAATGTTTTTGACCTTTTTAGTATAAAAGGACCAAAAAATATTGGAAGAGTTTCAGTCCCTTAGCATAATGATCAAGAATAATAATAAGAGAGAGAGGGAGAGATGGTCCCTCTCCAAGCTATGTGATTGAGCCCAGGTATATGAAACAACTGTACTGGAGTTTTATATGGAGATAATTACAAAGTTATTTCAAGCGTGATATATTATCGATGTCACGGAATAATGATAGTCACTTTGTAGAGTTTAGTTTGTTCCACACAATGCAAACACATTTATGCAGAGTTTACTACTTATTTTAGAGAAGCTCCAAAGTAGACGACTAATTGAAATGGACAGACTTTAGTATTCCACATTGAATATGTAACATATGCGAAACTTTGTTTGATACAGTTGAATTCACTTAATTGCATACTGGTATATTGGAAATTATGCTTTATAGAATTGAATGTGGACCTATCAATCACAAACCCAATAACTAGGTCCGTTTGAGGGGTAGTCTGGATAAATTCAAATATTTTCCTTGGGTAACATTAGGGTAGGTAATGAAGACGATTACCCTCAATATCACATTACACAAGATTCAAAATAGACGCGAAATACAACTTAATATTGAGCTCTTCGATCATGTTAAGCTGTTCGAAGAATTTTATTTTAACAAAATAATATCAAAGATCTTCGAAATTGTTTTTATTGTCAATATTAAGCTTTTATTGTCATTATTATCGTTCTCTCATTAAAATTGATTTGTGTTCTGTCTGTCCGTCTGTCTGTTAACTTTCGTTTGTTACAGTTTAGCAAATGAGTTTTTAATTGCAAGTAAAAGTACAAGGCAATTAGCATAGGATGTAGTGCGTTTTGGCGAGGGTGCCGTTGAAGTTCAAAGTAAAAAATTACCTATATGGAGAAAACTGTTCGGTTAGCGTAAATCATAATAAAATTGCCGATTTTGAGTTGAAAACACCTTCCATTTATCTCTGTATAAATAGCATGTGAAGATCGACTAGAACCAGAAAGAGTTATATATAAAGTAATCGCTGTTTCAATATAGCTCTGGGCTCTAACTGGTTTTAGTCATTTTACAGAGAGAAAAATACTGTAAAACTGAGGCCTTTGGGTCAAATGGACATGATCAAGTTCAGATTTGGGGCAAGTAAAAGGGTCAAGGGAGAGGAGCAAAAGGATCGAAGAATGAACAAAGGAGTCCGGATCAGTTTCAAAGTTCGGTTCACAGGGCGGGGTGCAAAAGTAAAACATTCATCCAATCAGAATCGTGCATGCGACCCCCACATTTAATGGCATAGCTATAGTTTTTAAAGAATCTTTGACCATGTTGATCACGTGGTATTTTGGGTATAATCCGTATCCACCGTTTGCGGAGAAATCTCTTGACTCTTTTTGCTCCTTCCTTGTCCCGGATCTTGTTCCTGCCTTACCCCTGATCTGAATCTGATCCTGATCATGTGACCCAATTGTCTCATTTTACACTACTGTGAAGTAGGCGTTTTCACCTCAAATCAGCCGCGATGTTACGGTTTCCTTTATTTCAAATACAACTTGCAGGAGATAATTGAGGAGGAGGCAGAGTACCATGATCAGTCAGTGAAGGCTGCCCCTTAGGATGTGTTATTTGCCAAAAAACAAACAAACGCAAACTATTGACTAGATTTAGTTTCATATCGCTGGGGTAAGTTGGAGGAGTGTATGATGGAGTGAACGACTATACAACTCAGTAAGGTCCAGGAATATTGCGTACCGGTATAGATAAAAACGAATCGGGAAAGAGAGTCGAAGGTCATTAACGTGTTAAGATGTTATGCCTCAGATGGTTTCAGATGTGATGTTTCATTCCTGGGTGTTTTTACTGACATCATTAGCAGCTTTCCCTCGAATGAATAATCTTCGGCCTAATTATTCCTTCGGTTTTCCTTTTTGCTGTATTTACTGTCTTTCGTTTAGCGTATATTTAATTCGCAAATGCATATCAGACGGTATTAATTCCTGATTTACCACTTTACTCTACGTTGAAAAGGAGATATATGCATACGGACAATCACTGTCGGTGATTCACCGGTCGTATTCTCCCGTTTAACCAGTTTTCTGTGATAGAAATCGTTATGTTTAGAATGTTAACACGTCACGACAAGATAGGTAGTCGGGGACAGGTACAGCTATATAACGGACCTTTGTTAACTCGTCAAATATTTACACAAAGCTACTGTTTAGTATCCATGCATAGAGAGACTCGTGTGCGAATATACAACTTAAACGCATGTAGCCTACTTCGACTAGACAGTCTGAATGAAAATATAGGTAGTACGATATATATACGTTTATGAACCAATCAAGGAAGTGACCTATATTTAACTCGCACCCTATTGTAACTTTGATTATCAGAATCTGCCGGCACACCTTGAAACGACATATTTCAACCGAATATGTATTCACTCATACGTATGAGTCATTTCGTCCGGAAATTCTTTAGGCTAGCCAAACCCACTCATGTTGAGCCTCATCGAATAATTGAAGTGGGTTGGAAGGATTGCCGACAATAAACAGAACCTGATTTCGGGGCACAATAGGAGGGGTACCGTGCAAAACATTTACATTTATACTCGTGAATATATCCGCTGGAGCCACTTTCATCGTTTAGCGGATACTTACAGGTTCAGATAACATCGCGAGCACCTTCCTGTCATATTGGCGAATTGATCTGATACCATCTCATAAAAATATAAATTAGACGTCTTCAATGAGGCATTTCGTTAAATGAGTACTATTATGTGAATGGGTCAGTCATCCGGCACATTACGTTATTAGCGCGGATAAAGACACACAGTGAGTCAGAAGGAAGGCCGAAGAATTTATTAAGACTAGACGGTGTAATTTACAGCGAGAATTCGAAGCCGGCATAAGTGGGGACTTAAAGAAATCAGGAGTACGACATACACGTGTATCTGGTAAGTGTTCTCGTTATTTATTTATTATCATAAATATTTTGAAATAGAACGAGAATATTGGACATGCGTGATGACCAAACTAGAGCTGGAGGAACACGTATTATTTGAATTCAAATCGTGGCACGTTATTATGGGCTACGTTAGACCAGACAGGAAGGAAACGCTTGCAAGACTGAAAATTGAACTCGAATTATCCCCACTGACAACATGTATCCACTTCACACACTGAGCAAAACATGAGACTAGATAGCACATGTAACATTGCCTGAAATACTGGCATACATGTATACTGCCTGCAGGATTCTGAACAGAATATGTGGGTGATTTCCGATTTTGCCGATTATCCCTATCATGGATTTATGGGTTGAATGGATGGAATTATCTTTCTTCATTTAATGTTATCCATGAAGCAAATTATTTTAGGTATATTCAAAATGGCAACCATGCATGGGGGAGGCAAAAGACTGCGATTTGTTTCAAATATTCAGTACTCTCGTGGAAATTCCTCCCACTCAAGCACTTGAGTGGAAAATTTCACTCAAACTGAGTGAATCCCACTCAATTTGAGTGAGTTCAACTTCAGTGGGATCAACTTCAACTCAAACTCGAGTGAAATTTGAGCGAATTTCCCTCAAACTTGAGTGAAATTTGAGTGAATTTCACTCACACAGTCACTTGAATGAATTTCAACTTGATGGAGATGACTTAATTTCCACTCTCACTTGAGTGAACTTTTCACTCAAGTTTTTTTAAGAGAGTAGTGCATATTTTGCTTTTCTGAAATGACGTAATATCCATGTATTTCCATTGAGATAATCTGTTTACATGTTAACCAGTTTTCATGAGAAAACTCATGGGGGAAGTGTAACATGACAGATTCTGCAGCTATCGTGATTGGTCCATTCTCCCACTGTCAGAGATTGTAACCTCTTAACTGTCCGTGTAAACTGACAGTAGAAGGTATACAATCTAATGCAATAGCACGTCTGATCTTTCCCGTAACCTATTGCTCTCACAGAGGCTCGTTACCGTTGTTAATTGGCTAATTATTTTGATTTGGGAGAGGGGAGGGGGTGAGGTCGTGAAGACTTTTCTTCACGACCTCAGCCTCCCCCCCCAAATCAACATAATTAACCAAAAACTTGACAACGGTAACGAGCCCCTTTGATTTCTCTAGCCTGTGGGTTTGTGAACGGGCGCTTTGGGGAGATTGTGGCTCCCCTCCCTGAAAGTGCGCTCGAACACTATAGCCGTCAGCCCCAGTATGTATACAATATAATATCCCATGGTCATCCTCGCTCTAAAATAGAATAACCAATCAGAACGCTTAATTCTATTGGAGGCGAGTAGAATTTAGCCAATCAGTGCGCCTGTAAGACAACTGGTTAGCAGACTGTTATCGATACATACATACATATATTACATTCGTAGTAGTATTTGGAAAATATCAAAATAATGAAGTACCGGTGTAACTGTTTATTCTAATAATATGAAATCGTGTAAAAGCTCGGGGTTCCGGTATGTGTCATTCAACAATGCAGATGTTATAAATAATTAGCAGGATATGTTTTTCCAATTATCACCTTTGTCGGCTATTTCTGAGTCATTAACATTGATTAGGTGATCCATGACAGACACCATAGATACTTATTCACATTTATCACACGGCACCGGTGATGGGCATATAAAAAGATATCATCAGTTGGAATCACTCTAAGGAGGTGCAAATCAAACTATAAACGGATGTTAAGGATACACTGTCATAAATCATGTACGGTTTGCAAACGCTACTTTGATGCTAGCCGATATGTCCGTAAGTTCTCCAATAATTCGACCACAGGAAGTGCAGATTAATTATTTAATTATAGAAGACAAAATTCCGAACAGCCTTTGTTGATATCATGTCGACATCACATATGACCTATCACATTATGACATGGCATTATCGATGGAAATGATTTAAAAAGGAATAGGACCCAAACGTCGTTATATGACTGAAATACAGTTGAAAGCGACGTTAAAGCTTATTCACTCACTCACTCGCAATTGGATTGATACTATTTCAAATATTTACAATGTATTTATAGCTGCACGTCCAGTGATCGAATTATTAGGGGGCGTTCCTTGTGAGTATATACATGCGGTGTGACAGAATATTACTGCAGCTGAGAAACTGTCAAATGAAACAGTACATTTTTTTTTAAATCAGAGTTAAGGTAAATTAGTTAATTGCTGACATAACATTTTTAGCAGCTGTAAATATTTGCATTAAGCCCCATTCATAAATACGGTATGTGTTCATCATATGTGATAACGTAAACATTACCATATATAGCCGTGACGGAAGTAAACCATACAATAACGTATACGGATGTGGTAGATTCAGCTTCCACTCATTGCGAATATCTGCATCATACGGTAAGTAGGCCTACAGACAAATGACAACATAGAACTGCTGTTAATTATGCGTTGTTAATCATCAGCACGTTAATTAAGACCACTCATACATACCATAATCTTCACATGCACCTGCTAATTTTCTTTTGTGTGTTTCTTTAATTACCTTAAGTTGAGAATCAATCCTACTCACAACGATCAGTGTATTTATTTTATTTAGGTGACGATTTTATCTTTGAAAGACTTCAAATACAATTTAATTACATTTAATTTGAAATTTAAATTCAGGTCTATAAAGATTTACTGCTGAAATCGGGAGAACTTCAAGATGTCGACAGCGGCTAAACAGACTAAGAGCAGGATGAAGAAGAAGAGGGCCCAGAGGACAACCTCTAACGTCTTCGCCATGTTCGATCAGGCGCAGATACAGGAGTTTAAGGTGATACATTAAGTCCGATTCACAAGAACCATATGTTCCCCATTCTGTGAATGCTTCAACTTAAATACCATCTCGACTTGGCTCTATGGAAATCTCGTGCGTCCCAAAAAGTATAAGTTTGCCAATCATCTGACGAGTTACAACGAGGCGCGAGATTTAATTATTTGAGACCCTACATAACAGCATTCGACACATCGGTGGTTTTCATTTCTGACGTTCTTCGGTCTTGAGTACCCAATTCAGATTTGTTTATACATACACTATAAACCACAATAACGGTCAAGCTGTATAGACTGAGAGACGGCGCGTCACAATATCGGTGCCAGTAGTATATAAAGCGAATGACTCTCAGAATTTGTGGAGTAATACTTGAGGGTTGTGTAAGGGTTGAAAATGACCGTTGACCTTGGACTTGGGGAGTTGACCATTGAGCTTGGAGCTTGAGTTGACCGCTGACCTCGGAAGTCCCTTCAGGTACCGCGACTTGCGAGTGGATATAAAATGGGTAAAAAATTCGGAAAACGGAGTTATCGATGCGGAAATTCTTTCATGGACGACGACTGAATATTAAATGTTGGATCTGAAGCTTGCTATTTACACCCATGAGCCAAAACGACATTGTCTTGAGAGTTGAAATATTATCTATATGTGCCGTGTAGTGTGTCGTATTGAAGCAATCGGCGTGTATAATAAGACTGGGGTGCTGTCCACGCTGACCAGTGAGTTCATGGTGCGCATGCGCAGTCGAAGAGTAGTAGAAAAGAGCATTTTGGGGGTACGCATGGGAGTGTTTGGGCGATCTAGGGGGCATATGTAGGCCAAATGTGCTGTTTAGGGTCTCATGTTGAGTTCCTGGCTCGTAGAATTATAAATTGGGTTGCTGTTCACGTTCATTGGTGGCGTCATGCGCAATCGCGAAATAGTAGATGAAGGGCAATTTCGGATGCGCAGAGGCGAATTTTAGCGAAAGATGGGCCACCATGGGTCCAGATGTAGCTTACATGGTGTTGTATTCAATCTCTCGTTAGGTAGAATATGATTGGGTTCTGTCCACGTCGACCAATAGGGGTCCCATGGGACATTTGCCAGTTTGGAGTGTGGTATGGTACAGGTCATGAGGCTAGAGTCTACCAATCACGACGTCCCCTGGTATCCCTGTACGCTTGCATGACGTCCTTCAATCGTGTGAATAATTTACGGCGTCATCGACGGTTACTCCATGAGCCACACAGGCATCATTTTGACGCCTGTGATAGAATCTTCAGACCCCACAAGCCGCCATATATCCGAAAGACGTCAACAATCGACGTTCAACCCTTCAACCTGCCTTATATTTGCTCTGCTGGGTGCTGGCGGATGTATACCAGACACTACTATATGATGAGGAACCAGTTTAAGACTTTGCATGGGTATGAAGACGATGCAGAGACTGGTGACACTGAGAGTTTAACAACTGGTATCGAAAGCTCTTTCGCTGATAGTCACGGTGAATGGGAATTCAATTACAGCAGGAGTTTATCCACACGCGTCCGTATATCATGAAAGAAGAAGACATGGCCCTTTATGAACAGGAAATCTAGTTTATGTTAGAAATGAAGAGGGAGTCTATGCATAGGGCAATCATTAATCACTTGGAAGAAAAGAGGAGACTACGGCCCATCGTCGACGACCCGGAAAAATAAGGTCAAATTGCTGTTCCGGCATATGTTACCATTGTAATATGGACCAGAGCGAACGGACCATGACAACGGACAAGAGCGGCCTGGCCGACGAGGCGCCAAACAAGGACGGCTTCTCAAATGGGACTTGACATGGGACAAGGGCCACTACACCCACTCGTGCTTTGACAACGATGGCTGGAGAGGCGCCTAACGCAGTGGGTTCTCATTGAACAAGAGCATGATGATGATTACACAAACAGACTATGAATAGCACGATAAACATACCCACTGGGGGCGGCTCTCTCAGCTTGGGTATGATGAACATTTGGGGATAAAATGTGTAATACGCAATATGCTTGCTGTTGTTGATCTCTCGTCCTCTCATCTGATTGCGTGGAGGCGTTAAGACAATATGTGCTAGGTCTAGGTGTGTGTGTGTGTGTAGGGGTAGTCTTAGTCCCCCAGCGTTAGGATATCACGGCTTTAAGACGGAGGTTGAGAGCGTTACCACGTTTCAACGACGGCTGTCTCCAGCACTTCGAATAATACCTCAAATGCCCATGCGCACATCCGAAAATGCCCTTTTCTACTACTCCCCGTGTATGCATACACTAATCACCGAACCTACGACGGTCAGGACACTGTACACAATAAGATCCTGTTCACCGCCCACAGGTCAATAGTCACCCGTATGTGCTAGTGTATAGGGGTACGTAGGCACGATTTAGCGTCCTATCGATTTATTACTACTCACAGAGTGCGCATGAGCACAATGACGTCACGGTCCCACCATGACTGGGACACTGTATGACTCCATACCCACTTCACAAACAAGGTCACAACCCAAACTTACGCATTTATTCCACCCCGAACTGCGCTTTCTCTACTACTGATGACGTCATAACATCCACGTGACAGACCTGTACCATATTACAGACACTCCAATCTGACAATTGCACTGTGACCCCTATCCAAGGGCTCATTCCACAGTTTCGAAGCAATGACCCCTCTAATTTCATAATATGATAGACCGCCCGTTTTCTGCTACATCATAATTCTTCTTGTCTTCTTAATAGCATGTACCATCCTCATCAGCATTGTCAGGGCTGCAGACAGATCTTCTTGGATATTGGGCCGAATTTTCTTTGAAGACTGAAAAAAGCTTGGAGCTTCATTTTTTTATAACATATCAGTGCTACGTCTTGAAATAATAGCTTAATCATGCTCTTGCAGAAAATATATACGTATAAGTGATTTGGGTTGAAGAATTTACGACAATTGGCGCCCAAAAAGCGGACCCATTGTCTTTTCCCTGCAGAACAGAAGAATCTCTGGACGACACCTTAAAGTCAGTGTCTACTTCGCCCGAAGTGCGCATACGAATCTCGCCAAAATCTCTCTCTACAGATTGCCCTTTCTTTACTCCTGCCCGATTTCGCGTGCGCAGAATGACGTCGCAGGACGCGACGACCT
The DNA here is from genome assembly GCA_036873755.1 of Hanleya hanleyi. Taxonomy (NCBI): domain Eukaryota; kingdom Metazoa; phylum Mollusca; class Polyplacophora; order Lepidopleurida; family Hanleyidae; genus Hanleya; species Hanleya hanleyi. The sequence continues at coordinate 86,803 of JAVTVY010027941.1, read as the reverse complement.
TGACAGTACTCTCGTCTCATTGTACAGAACGAGATCTTCATTACGACACCGCGCACGACACATTTGGACCATATATGGCCCACAACTCGCCCAAAACGTCCAAAACAGACTTCCCTGGTGAGTGTGCATGTGCACAATGACACCACTTCCGGTAAAACGGCTCTGATACCACTCCAGTCGTTGCGTGCTCGACCGTATCTGCGATTTCCCTACTACTGATGACGTGAAAGTCTTTTAACCTGTACCATGCCACATACATTCCAAGTTGCCAATTCTTATTGTGACCCCTATCCAATGCCAATCTCTACTGCTCATCTGAATCGCGCCAAAATCTTCCATCGCAGATTGCCCTTCCTTTACTACTCCCCAAACACGCATGCGCAGAATGACAACACCGATCCAAGCAACCCTCAAACATGGTTATCTCCCCTTATGCCATGTCAGTCGACCCTGCCTTCATTGACTTCACATATAACCCTGTACTAAAACTTCATTTCACTGAGCCTAAGTCCGTTACCGTTGTGCTGGTGGTGGTGTTGTTGTTGTTGTAAAGAAGTGAACATTTATTTAATTTTTCACAGACTGTTTGTTTTCTTTGGTCTGCCGAATCCCCAGATGCGCTGCAGTTGATTAATTCTGATTAATTGAAGTTGTTGGGATACAAAATAGTTCGGATAATCTCGCGCTTTCAAAAGCTACATGACTTGGTTAAGATACACTGTGCGGGGGATGCCAGGGCGTTTTTCCGCTCTCGATAAGAAGGCAGAAACAATCGATACAGCATAAGGGGAGATAACCCTGTTTAGAGGTTGCAATGAATGTGAACAGCATTTCAGTCTTATTCTACTTAACAGGAGCTTCAATACGACGCCATGCAAGCAAAATTTGAACCCATAGTGTCCCATCTATCGCTCAAACACTCTAATGCACACACCAAGAATGCCCTTTCTCTACTAAACCACGACTGCGCTTGCGCGCCATGTCGTCAATATGGACAGTACCCCACTCGTATTCTACAAAACGACAGCTTCCATACGACGCCATGTGCAACACATTTGGACCACCTATGGACCCTAGATCGTCCAAACAACCACATGCGTACCAGAAAATGACCTTCTTCTGCTATCCTCGACTGCGCAAGCGCATCACGACCTCACTGTTTTAGGGGGGGGGGGGACAGCGCCCCAGTCTTATTCTACACGCAGAGTGCTTCAATACGACACCATGTACAATGCATTTGAACCGGATATGGTCCATGAATCGTCCTAGAACTCTCATGCGTATCCCAAAGTGCTCATTTTCTACTAATCCTCGACTGCGCATGCCCACAATGACGTCACTTGTCAAAGTGGACAGCATGCTATGCTTCTTGCAAACGCCGTGTTCTTGACTACGACACCCTGCACGGCACATATCGATAGAACCTCAACACTCAAGACAATGTCCTAAAGGGTGGTACAGTCCGTTTTCGGATTTTACGAGATATCCGGAGTATTCCCAGGTTCCAATGTTTTATCCACCCGGAAGTTGCGTGACCTGAAGTGACCTCGAATGTCTGAGATCAAAAGTCAACCCAAGGTGAACGGTCATGTATAACTCTCACATTTTATGCCTCATATGCAGAGAGATTTACGCTTTACATACTACTTGCCTTTTCAGTCACTCGTTTTAATGATCATAATATCTATCGAGCGTAACTGGATTATTGAAGATTATCATAGATTTTAGAGGGTCAGTGATTGAAATGACAGCAAGCAAAACGAAATTTGTAAACGATAACATGTTTGTGCTGCCCACCCACTGGGTGCATCGAATTGGACACGCCGTCTAAAGTCGTCCAAATTTGAATGCAGGGTCATTCGAGAATGTGGTGCGAACACACCCTAAAATGTTGATAGTTGTCGCTATTTTCACGGTTCCTGCTTCCGCCTACAATGTAGAACGGTGTAAAGTATGCTGGTATATGTATATTACCGGCTGTAGCCATTCAAAAAGGTGCCTGGTACATGACCAAGACATTTGGCGTACCATAAACTGTTTCATGGTAGTCTGGAACACCTTCAAAAGTGGTGTATCTGATCACTTTCTCACTTACCAAGTGCAAATGAAAATCACTGACGGCAAATAGATTTGGCCAGTTGCTTGCTCTTCTGGGCAGGTATAACACAAGTTGAAATTTAAAATAATGTGTTCCACAAGTTCTTAGACACGATATCACCACCAGAAATATTTGCCAAGAACTATTTCCATTGAATTTTGCTGGTCTGCTACTATAAAAGTAACCGTGCTTCCATGCCTGTGAGGCTACGTCAAGTCCGTGCCGCTGGGCAGTAATATAACAAGCAGCCAGAGGATGCTAGGTCCCCCGCCAAAATGGCAGCAATATTTATAAGCGTTCTCGGTCTCAGGGATATACATGAGGGTGGCAACAGCTACTTCACAGACGTAAGAAGCAAAAGGGTCTTTCCGCCTCCCTAGGTTTTGAGATCAGAAAGGCTGACTGAATGTTGATTGCTGCTGTAACCAAAATGCAACCCCAAGCGACATCTCATGGCATATTATCTGCAAACTAAATTTGATCAGAATCTGAAGGCATCCTCAACTTATTTCCCGGAAACCAAATTTAGACTTTGCCACCAGGTGTCACCACCTGTAGGAGCAAGCAGTCAAAACGCAATCCCAAACGACATCTCATGGCATGGTATCGGCATATGAACTTTGAGAAGGATCTGAAGAGGGGTCCTGAAGTTATTGCCGGTACTGCATGGCCACCGATGTTTGTGTTATTTGGGGTGGGTCACATATGAATACCAAATTTGAGAAGAATCTGATAAGCAGTTCCCAAATTATTGCCCGGAAACAAATTTTTCCACCAGGAGGCGCCAGGTGTAGGCAGAAGCGGGCAAAATACAATCCAAAGGGACATGGTATCGTGGTGTCATGTTATCTGCATACCAAATTTGAGAAGAATCAGACGAGGGTCCTCAAGTTATTGCCCGGAAACGAAATTTAGATTTTGACACCAGGTGGCGCCACCTCTAGGCGCAAGTCGAAGAAATGCATTCTCATGTCAAGGCACATTCATACCAAATTTAAGAAGAATCCGATGGGTGGTTCTCAAGTTATTACCCGGAAACAAATTTGTGGTTTTACCACCAGGTGGCGCCACCTGTGAGTGCAAGTGAGCGAAAGGCAATCTCAAGTAACATCTACTGACATGGTACATGCATGCCATATTTGAGAAGAATCCGATTAGCGTTTCTCATGTTATTACCCAGAAAGGTAGGGTATTTCAAAGAAATTCGACCAAGTGTTTCTAAGTTATATCATTTGCAGCACGGAATAATGGAATGAACTCTACTGGTGCCACCTCCGGGCGTATTTTGCTGAAACGCAACACCAACTGACGTTTTGTCGCAAGGAATGCATTTGCCAAATTTCGGAGGAATCCGACAAATCGTTTCGAAAGTTATCGCTCGCGAAGGATTTGAACAGACATCCACGGACATGCACTGACGATTGGAACAAGACCCAGTGGCGCCACCTACAGGCAGATCTTGCTGAAACGCAATACCAACCGACGTCTTGTCACAAAGAATGCAGATGCCAAATTTCGGAGGAATCCGACAAAGCATTTAGGAGTTATCGCTTGCGAAGTATTTGAACATACATCCACGGACATCCACGGACAAGCCCAGAGGATTGGAACAAGAGGCAGTGGCGCCATCTTCAGGCGGATCTTGCTGAAATGCAATACCTACCGACGTCTTGTCGCAAAGAATGCAGATGCCAAATTTCAGAGCAATCCGATAAAGCATTTGGAAGTTATTGCTTGCGAAGTATTTGAACAAACATCCACGGACACATAGTAGCAAGAACCATTTTAATGTCCCCGGCCGCGTTGCGGCGGGGGACAAAACAGCAGGATAGTTTGCTGTGCATGCTCCTGGTGACTGTAGGGAGATAAGAAGGTGTAGGAGGACGAGTAATTTACTAGTTCTTCCGAAATTAGTGGGAATGGTGGTGTCCCTGAGTTTCGATTATAAATAACCCAAACTAAAAAAGAGTGAATGTAGTTATATCAAGTTTTCAGTAACAGAAAATATTACTTATCTTTGCCATTTGACAAAAATATTCAGCTGACATTATACATGTTGAAAGCATATGAGGACAAGTAGATGTACATTGTTTTATAATCATCTATAATCATCTCAAATCATCTTGAACCATCTCAAAAGGTTACACTATGCGCTGTCTTAAACCGTCTGGTTTTCTGTTTCTGTATTCGTTCACCAGGAGGCATTCAACATGATAGATCAGAACCAAGACGGTTTCATCGACAAGGACGATTTACAGGACACTTTACGTTCCCTGGGGAAGGAGCCCCTGGCCCAGGAGCTTGAACAGATGATCAGCGAGGCCCCAGGACCCCTCAACTTTACCATGTTTATTACTCTGTTTGGAGAGAAACTGACCGGAACTGATCCCGAGGATGTCATACGTAACGCCTTCTCTTGCTTCGACGACTTCGGTGCCGGTAAGAGCGACCTGTTGTTACATACTCAAGACCAGTACTCATTAAGGGGTACGACATCCTTTGTGATTGATTGATATTTTTTGTACAGTATGGGAACAATGTGAGAAAAAATAACGAAGGCTTTGACCAATCAAAACAAGGGTACTATGGGATCTGCAGCAAAGGCAAATGTTTAACTGCCTCGGGTTTGTTTTTATTTGGAACTCATGTTCTGCGTTCGAATGTATGGAACCTAAATATTAACTTTTCTAAAGTCAACCTACCAGTGCTCATTTCGTAATTCTGCGGTATTGTTACATCTTGCTATGGCCACCATTTACTCAGAAATCTCGGCTCTTCCTCGTTCTTTAGAATATTTGGCTTTACATGGAACCAATATAGGTTCTGTGTGGAACCAAATTTGGATCTTTATATTGTGCCGTACCTTAGCGTACACTGTAAAAAAGGGTGCTGTAATTTTACAGCAAAAAGTGCTGGCAAAAAGGGTACCAGCGGTTTTCACTGTATTTTTACAGGATGCCCCGATCTGTTTATCTGTATTTCTACAGCATATGTTGTAATTTTACAACAGTGGTAGTATTGCATAATTACAACAAAAATACCGTTAAATCAACAGAAATATCTGTACGAATCCATGGTCAGCAGAAAGTCCATTGGCCTATAGCATTTGGAGAAGTCAAGTTCCCTGGTGTCTCTCTTTCAAGAGAGTAGAGAAGAAAATTCCCAGAAAGTGGTTCGGTTAAATATAAATTTATATTCAGCACCACCGATAATATAAGAGCAAACACATTTCTTTCTATCATCCTGCACACCAGCTTTGTGAAACGGTGCAATATTAGAGGCTAAGTTGGTCTTTGAACATGTACATTAACTCCAACGACCACTCCCGGGGATTGAACCTTGGCAGGCAAACTCATTATCCCTCATTGCACATTTTAGATAATTTGTACCTGAAGTTGCGTATTAGAGATGAAAAAATCTGGAAAGTTATACGAAATACACCTCGAAAATAATGAACGATATTTCTACTGAATGTAAATATACTCTAATAATCTTACTGTAATTTTACGCCTGGATAATGTTACAATACAACGTTGTTGCCCTTTACTCAAATTAATACTGTAGTTCCACTATCACATTTTACAATACTTTCTACTGTAACTTTACAAACATGGTGTTTTGTTTCCACCTGTGTATCAGGCAAAGAGCCACATAGAACCACATTAATGCACAGAATACACAGGTGGAATCAAAATCAAGAACCAAAATCTAACGACACAATACAAAGAACAAATTTGCTTCCATGTAGAACCAAATATTCGAAGATCCAAGAAGAACAAATATATCTAAGTGTATGGCGTTAAGTGATTCTATACGTGATTGCTGACTCTCATGGAAACGATATTTGACAAACTAAAAACGGTATGACCATATTTGTAAATATATATAGTATATATTTAAAACAATTTCACTACGATGACTTCTCTATCTGATTGAAGGAAATTTGTATTCGTCTGGTGTAATGCATGCATAGCAAGATTTCAATCCGAGTTTTCTCTGACCCCTGGCCACGCGACAACAGATAGTAGTATATTATAGAGATTGTCTTTGGCTGGGGCCCAGTCAAAGAAATGTATAATATAAAATCAGCCTTCGAGTGGGCAGAGGGGTCAGTGGACTCTCGGACTATGTTCCATAGACAGAGCGAATAGCAGCTCGGGGATCTTTGAGCAAAGTATCTTTCTTGCTGCCAGGTGGGCGTAAATGCTTCTCATATGTTGAATTATTCTCTATCTCCTGTAGGTACAATCGACGAGGAGCTGCTCAAGGACAAAATGATGACAATGGGGGACAGATGGTCGGAAGATATGATTGAGGAACTCTTCAATGTGGCACCAGTTACAAAAGGACAGTTTGATTATCTCGAGTTCACGCGCATGGTCAAACATGGCGCTAAGGACAAGGACGAGGAGTCGCAAAATTGATGACGTTTATCGCATAATTTATGACGTAATGGACAGTTTATGCACATTCCATGACTAATAAGAATAAGAATCATAAAGGTTGCATGCTTGTATCTATTCCGTGTGGCATATCAAGACGCTTGACCTAACATCACCGTTTAATTATTGCTTTCTTACCGTGGCATACGGGCATCGAAAGCAAGAAGTATCTGAGCGTCTCATTCAAGCCGGAGAATAAATATGTCATTTTCAACATTTGACCCTGAAGCACAGACGCGCGGAACTTTGTAATGACCTTCCTGCGTGTAGACTGTCAAACTGTTATCTTAACCGAAAACTTTCCCTTGTATAGATACAAGATTTAACCTGAAGTACAACCACTGACCCTGAGCCATCAGTGACCAACGATTGTCATGTGCAAAAAGGATAGAGCTTATGCGGGCCCACAGACAAAGTCAGCCATCGTGTGCAAACATGAAGTCACGCGACAAGGCGACACAGGCCACACCTCAATTTACAGCGTGAATTTGATGTAAGGGCATCTTCACACCTGACGCGGCATGCGACTGGGGTGAATTCGCTTGGCGAATTTTTCCACTCCTCCGTTTTGGAGGTTTCACACCAGATGCGGACGACAAACGCAACTGCATTATTACGAGGGCCAAATAAAATGGACCAGGTCGAGGAAGAACTTCTTTTGCTTCTTCTCGTCAACAGACGAAGAAAAAGATGCTGTGATTGGTCAGTATCGAAATCGCCGCGGCGGCTAAGGCGAGCGGCGCTATTGGAAATGGGAATTGGACCTTTGCATTCGCGTTGCCCGCCTTCATTGCTCTGCCGCGTCGCGTGTGGTGTGCACGCTAAACTCACCCACCATTGCTCCATTTCGAAGGCGATATTTCGCTCCTTCACTGCGTCCGGTGTGAAAATGCCCTAAAAGCGATGAATGTTCCTAAGATTCAGTCCGTTTCCTTTCGGAATCAAAATCAAACATTGCGAATGTACAAGGGGTGAAACAGTAATCTGAACCTGGCAGTAGCTTTAAGCATGTATACTACATTTTATACTATTTTAATACTCTGTCTTATAAGTAAATATTATTGGTCATAAATATTCATATTCATATTCATATCTTTTTTACTTTTATATCGTGAATCTCATTGATTAAAAGTACATTCCATTATGCGTTGATTTTTTTTCCATGCGGTGTTATTAGAGTTTATACTGCCTACCACATACCGTACCGGTATGTCTTGAATTCCCTTGCAGTATCACATAGACTTCATGCCCGTCGATTGAATAGAGTTGATAAAACAGCGAACTGACCAGAATATCAATCTGTGAGCTCTCAAAATATAGTGTGATTCTGGAGATTTACAGAACAAACCAGCATCCCTAGTCATGGCTCGTCTACCAAATTCGTGCCATGACGCATATCTTATAAGCCATAACGATTACGAACCGGTTGATTCGAAAACATTGCGAAGCGCATTCGTGACATCTGAGAATATGCAGATTGAGCAGATTAGGCACAAGGTAATGTGTTGTATATTTCATCCATGTTGCTTGTTTTAATTCACACCTCAGAGACTTCAAAAAGAGTTTTTCCTCTAACATTTCTCCTCATGAACTCGGCCTTCGTCGAAATATACCGAGATCCCACGAAAGTTGAAAATCGCCCCAATATGCCTTTTGTTCATTGACTGTTATCTTCAATTGACAGATCCAGTAATAACTGTACAGCCCTATTCTGCCTGCAGGGCCTGGTACGGAGACCTGCGTTATGGAGGATGGAATTCCCCTCCAGTAGCAAAAAGACATTATGCCTGTCGATTGAATAAAGTTAATAAAACAGTGAACTGACCAGAATTCCAATTTGGGAGTTTTCAACTTAGATGGCATGGGACTTACAGAAGAAACAGGCGGACTCACATAGAAACAAACAAGCACCGACCCGGTGCACTGAATCTGTCTACGATAGCCAAATGGGAATATTTTGTAATAAACAACCAACAGATTAGGATATTTTAACGAATATTTCATGATTCCGATAGTTAATTGAATTTTTTTTGATGAAAACTTATCCGTATACCGCCGCTTCAAATCCTGAGATAGTTAGAATTCTATAATATGCACACAAAAAATCCTGAAATTCGCTTTTAGCTAAAAAGTGACTATGCCTGAATTCTGGCAAAAATACACCGGAAAAGTAGCAAAACTTGCGCGTTTGTGGTTTTTAAAAAAATATATTAATTTATGCAAAACCCTGAATGTAAACTCGTCAATATTTTTTTCAGAGATGCAAATAGATATCAGGCCTATAAAGTCATATTCCAAATATAAATTTCTCATTGAAGATGCATTCGATCATGGTAATATCAGAAATTGATATACCGGAAGTTGACTCTAACCTGGCCAATTGCAGATTCCACTCTAATAAGAGTTTATGCATTTTGAAAGCCCAAGTGAAGTATCGTTTTTGCGTCCGGCAGATACAATGACTTGCATAGCCCTATTGGCAGACCCAACGTTTCTTATATATCAAAACTATTAAATATTATATTGGGTCTGCATGTCGGACTATTAACAACGTTACTATTTGGTAACATATCTTTTCAGTAACTTTAGTTTTCTTCAACAACGTTACTTGTTGTTGACAACGTCACATTTTGTCAAATACTTGATTATGTTTTTCGAATTCACAGGCTTTAATTTTGAATGAAAACTTATTAAATAATCCCATCCCGTCAGTTAGATTTACTGTCGATCTCTTGAAGATCAGACATTGAATTAAAATATAATGTGAGAGGATATAACCGTCTTTCGATTGCAACATACATGAGGACAGATCTGATACCTTGAGAATGCTAAGGGCAGACTTAGCGAAACGTCGTGTTTAATAAAGAAGAAGTTGAAATCCAGGAAATCCCAGTGTTTATACTTGTACTACTTCTATACATCAAACCGAATGACACTTCAAAATGTCATTCAAAAGTTATAGATCTGATACCTGTTATCGAGAAGCTTTATCACAGTGTCACTGTTGTCAATTATACTAGCTGGTCTGTCGATAACGTAGTTGGCACAACATGATCTTGTTTCATCGTTGTCTAAAATATAATTCGATTGCAAGAACCTATGTTCCACAGGTTAAAAATCAACAACAATAAACCAATCTAATTAAAATTAAATCATATCTGCTCTCCATTCGGATATGTCGCTTGTAGGTATGTACGATTGGGGAGCATTGATAGGATATTAATTTATTAAGATTGACAATAAACAACATATATTCAAACGACAACAATCTCACAAATCATAGTGAACAAAGCTATCGAACAGATCATTAGTATATAATGCGCATTGGGGTAATATTTGGTGGCGACGTGACTTCCGATGGGGGTGACGCGCTTCGCGCATGAATGGCGGCAACTTCCAGTGATGACACAGGAGGGCGACGACTGGCGAAATTCCGGCGCGTGCGGGGTTGGGCTGTAGGTCTATAATGGGAACATGTTTGAACACATCGCAGTTAGGAGGGGACTTTCTCAATATGTTAACTCGACTTTTGTACTCCATGGCCCGCCACTTGACAATCAACCGAGTACGTACACAGGATCATTTCGAAATTCCCTTTATCACATCAGTATGACATAGTTTCCACTACGACATGTGCATCCTCCTAGATCTATAGCCCAACGCCGCCATCGTCTGAACTTCGCCGGCCGCCAGTGATGTCATCATCGAAAGTTGCCACAATGACTGCGCGAAGTGCGTCACTCCCATCGGAAGTCCTCGCGCCACCAAATAATATTCCAAATGCACCATATATACTACTCATGGCCCAAAATCGTCAAGAAATTACAATTGGTTTGGTTGAACCTTAAATATTCATATGAATAAGAAAATTGGAATAGTCGGCCATCGCCTTCCCGCTTCAAAATATATAATATATGACAATATAAATACAACGATAGACTTTGATATCATAAAATGGAAATGAAACATAAAATAGCTATGTAGAATACATATGACTACGATATTCATGGCGAACAATTTATCATATTATAAAGAGGTACTTGCGCATAACATGGTGGGGGAGGGGTCACTGCGACAAAGGACTGATAACAACTATCCAAAGGGAAAACGTATCAGTTTACATATCTCCACATATTCGCTCTCCTACTTCAATTTACTTGACCCACAAGTTAGGCAGATCGGCAACGTTACAGCTGGGATGTGTAAGTATTGTGGGCAAGTAATGTGGAGGCATGTAACTAAGGACATTTGAACGTTGTTGCTGTTGTTGTTGTTGTAGTTTTTCGGGAAATTCAAAAGTAGTGTCCACTTGCTGAAGGAAATCTTTCATAAGCAAGTGCACACTATTGCTGGATTTCTCGATAAACAATAACAACAATGTTAAAGAATAAAGAATATGAAACGAAAGAAAGCTGAATTGAGAAAAATAAAATGAAAACGCGTGGTATAAACAACACGGTGCAAATATGAAGTATATATTCATATTGTACCTACTCATATCCATATACCTCCTTTTGGCACATTAGTCCCTCCAACTGGGATAACTCTATATTATATAAGTCCTCATAGATATCTATATTTTCCTCTATGGCTGGTTCATCCGCTGTAATATATCTCTGTTGTGTTACTATGGCAACACATGTCACGCAGCTCAAAATCTATATCTGACGGCCATCGAGTAAATGGCGTCCATCGTTTCGCCTGTACTTTGGTTGTTGTGACACGATATCTACAGTTCATCCAGTTACGCGCACGATTCTTAATTTTATATATCATCCTTTTTCACAGCATCTCATTCATATAACTCTCAGGCCATTACGGTAATACATTCAGTCATGGTTAAGTGATATATGTTATATTTACATGTACAGCCAATCATTGTCAAAGGTTATTAAATGTTTACATTGTGAAGAATAAAATAGATATATTTTGCCATCATATTGCACATTGCCAGGCCATTCTTAATTATGAAATGATAATAATGTTACCCACACAAAAGGATCAAATGCTCCGGCGTCTTTCGGCGCAAATTTGCCCCCAACGTGTCTTTCGGGGCAAAGTAGAAGGGATCTTTTTGAAGGGAGGTAAATATCTTTCAATTATCGTGGAAATTGATACCATAGCGAGAAGGACGTTGAAGGTATCGGTTTTACGTTGTCAGAAAATCAGTCGACATCGCTTCAATAACGCTCGATTACTTGTATTTCATAATTCACAGATATGTAGATAGCTATCAGATTTCACGAAACAGTACCGATTTTCTGTTGGTGATATCAGTGAATCTATTTCTCATACTCATGTTCCCAACTACAATACTCAACGTAAGAGTGGAGTGAGTGAATAGAACTTAACGTCGCTTTCAACCATATTTCAGCTATATCACGACGAACCAACTAAGCACCACCCAGCCCAGTTGTGTTCCTGCTACTTCAAAGAAGAAATCTTTGAAGCAGCATGAAACCAGACACCTTCCATCAACCCTATAAAACACCGAGGACATCGCACAAGACACAGACAGGACGCTTACATGGTGCAATAAAGACAAGTGGTATTACAGTGCTAGACATCACATTATCAAGTTCCTGTTGCTTCTCAGCAAAATGCATTGAAACAACAGGAAAATAAACCCACCCAACCACCCGCCTCAACGTAAGAATTTATGGTCTTGCTATCCACGATAATGGAGTTATCTGCCAATAAAAGCCCCGAGGGGTACATGGCATTTACATCAGAACGGCTAAGTGCAACTAGACACCAAAATAAGTCAGGGCATTTGACCCAGGTGATACATAAATCCGCTGACGCATATGGAAGGCCAAATATCCAAATAATCTGAAACTCACAGGTTATCAAAGAGATAACCATGGTGTTCGAATCGAGAACTTAAGTTAACAGTCGAAAACCTAAGTTATCTACCAGACAACCCCGAGATTTTCTTTCCTTAACCTCGATTTTCTATTTCACAAAACCGAAGATCAGAGTTGTCCGTGGATAACTTTTAGGTTATCGAATCGAAAACCTAGGTTTCGAATTGATAACTTGTCTACGGTCAAAAACCTAGGTTATCTGCCAGACAACCACGATTTTCTCTTTCAACTTCTTTTGTTTGGGACATTCGCGTAGAAAACCTAAGTTATCAGTCTATAACCAAGGTTTTTGAATTGATTGTTGTCGTGACGTCAAACTCGACTTTCTAACTTAAGAATTTCGATATCCGGGTACCCTGGGTTTCGCGCCCTCTTCCTATTGTTGACCAACCAGACGTGGCGTTATCACTAAAATAGTGATAAGTGAAACGACATTCACTGACTGTATTAATCGCTGTTGACCCAGAGACAGCTTTGTGTAACCGAAGTATTTGCTAAAGTAGCTATCTACATATCATTATCACTAAATGTGCTTTGTTGGTGTGAATTACATTGACCTGTCTGGTGTGGTCGGTCAGCTTGACCGGATAGCTGAATTACAACTAGATTCTTTCTCCCAGTTCAGTTTGCAGCATATATATATATAGATATTAAACTGATTAAAGGCCTAGATCTGAGTACCAATAGCCAGTCTATGATAATGCTTGTATAAACTAGGCTGGTCATACAGGACAGTCTACATTAAATAAATGTTGATTTTGTGGTTCTGTCTGACGTTTCGATTAGTCAACATGCAGGAAAGGGCGCGAAACCCATAGTAAACCTGGATATCGAAACTCGAAGTTAGTTATTCGAGTTTCACTTTACGACAACCGCAAATTCGAAAACCTAGGTTATAGACTGATAACTTAGGTTTTCTACGCGAATGTCCAAAACAAAAGAGAAATTAGAAGTTGAAAGAGAAACTCGTCATCGTCTGGTTGATAACCTAGGTTTTCGACCGTAAACTAAGTTATCATTTCGAAAACCTAAGTTTTTGATTCGATAACTTAACTTATCTATTAGAAAACTTAGGTTTTCGGTTGCATAACTGAGAGTTTCTGATTATTTGAACATTTGGCCTTCCATGGACGCAGTGTTAGAGACCACAGAAAGGCGAATGGACACAGGCGCAGTCTTGTTTCGGTGTAATGAATAAGAATGTCACGGTGATCAGTGCCCCTTTTCATATCCTTTTCTATTGCAACCAAGGACGGACACTTGTTCCCAATGTGATGAAAAGTGTCCTAGCTGGGTTAGGAGATAGGACCCAAACACTCTTAACCACCGGAAATTCTTAGCCTTTACACCGGCTCAACCCAGTTTCATGAAGTATATGCATTGTTCGTGGAATAAAATGTGAAGGTGGATCGATACGATTATGCAACATTTTACGAGAGAACATTGAGCTGTCAGTTTCTGCTCATGATCAGTGTAAAAGTACGTTTGCCAGTAAGTACTCTTATTACAAGTAACTTTGGTAAACGAAGAAATAGTAGTAGAGAAATGGCAGTATTGACACATCAGGCATTTCAGGATCATGGGTTGCGGTCATTTCCCTACTTCTCAAATTTACCAAGCCCACTGGTATATAGGTAGATCAGTGCACGGTTGAGTTAAAATGTGTACGTATTGTGGGCAAATAACGTGAGTAGCAATATAACAAGGAGCATTTTAACGTTGTGGTTGTTGTTATCTTTGTCGTAATTGCAATTAATGTGCATTCAAAAGAGACTACACTTGCCGGAGAAATATTGAGAGGATGAAAATATATGAATTTGAAAAAAAGGACGAAATTAAGATAAAAATAAAAAAACGAATGCTATATACAAGTCGATGTACATACAGAATATATACATATTCCTATGCGTGCACAGTAAATTAACTATTCGTGTCATTTTTCCATGGATGCTGCAAAGTTCGTCTCTCGATGTGTGATGGAATCGTACGTTCTGAAAGAAGTATCGTAAATTATATCCAATGGGGCCTCATCTACTTCAACCGGTTTGTACCAGTTTGGTCGAACGTATAATATCACCACGTTGATTAGAATGAGGATGAGTAGAATTCCGACCCACTGAAAAATAGAAAAGATACGTCGACAATGAACCTTCACAGAACATCTGTGATTGGCTGGATTTTCTTCCTATTTCCTTCACCAGCCAATGAATATGCCGGATTTCCATTTGAAAATTTGAATTGACCAATGATATATTCTAAAACAGGAAAATATCCCGTGATGCAATGCTGTATGTATAAAACTCCATTACTTGGCATGCGTGGACATATTTAATCTAATATGACAAATTGAGATATGACACATGAATAATTATTGTATTTTTGCTATAACATTTTTGATATAACGTAACAGGAAAAATGCCTTGTCATTGGCATGTGCATGTACCAATCAATATCCCTTTTGCGCAGATTATTTTTGATGAATTCATAAAGGACACATTTGATAGCAGTTTATCATCGACATGATATTTCTTGTGTAAATCCACAATTTTTCTAAAAAAATAGAAATTTTCTACGCAAGATTATCCGGCCGGTCTAGCAGAAATTTGACTGGGCGAACTGAAAGCGGCGCTTAGAAGAGGGATAAAAGGTAGACTCGTTCTGTAGATTACATGTACTGTAAAAATATATATACAGGAGAATACAGGAGAGGAACCTGCACAATATCAATTTGAAAAATTGAATGGAAAACGAAAAATCCATTGGATATAATGAGCAAATGTTGCTAGGCCCTATCTGATGTTGCAAATTTGTTCAGCGAAACTTGGAACACGAACCTGTGTTATAGTTGTCATGAAAGTTTCTGTGCCGAATTCATACCAAGACTCGCCTTCTTTCGTTTCCGATGAGATGAGATCTACGGCCCACCAGACCAGAAGAACAATGGCCTCTAATGGAGCAACAAATCTGAAAAAGAGTTCCAAGGAACATTGGAATATGGTTGATCTGTATTATCGTCAGTTGGACAAACAACTGAACCCGTATGGCAAAACTAGCTGACTTTTCACGGACGACCTGTTATTCTCCATACAAACGTTGCCCAAACACATTGATGGGCAACATATTGACTTAGGGCACAGCATCAGCTAATCTAAAGCCGTCCACGTGACAGACGAATGGGAAGCACGATTACCAGGCAATAGGACTGTCCCGCGAGATAACTCTTCAGCCACAAAAGGCGCAAAACGACGTTCTTGCCCATGTGACGTTACGCTGGGGTTAAACAATGAACCGTTTGTTTACATTGACAATGCTGTATTATTCTATTATCAGGCTGTTACAGGTGATTGGAAATGCCCATTTAACTTAGAGACAATATGAGATGCCTAAACCTTGGCGCGAGGTCACGTGGGCAATGACATCGTTTCGCGCCTTTTTCGGCTGAATTTTCCTATCTCGGAACAGTCGTATTGTCACGTACCGCTATCAACTGTTTTAGTTGGACGAAACTTGTCAGCCCCCATCCCTTGCGCATCCGTGTTTGATTCGAGTTAAATATATTCACAGATATGAGCGCCATGAACACCAATCAATCACAGTGCTTTCACACCAGTCTTTGGCCGGAGCTTCCGGTCAGGCATCTAACTGCAGCAATTCGTTTGATGTTGATCGCAGCTAGATATGTTTTGAAGACAGAACTTTATGTGGCATTTGCGCCCAATAACAAGTATCGTAAACTGATTGGCTAACTATTCCTTTCGAATTATTGGCGAGAACACAAAAATATTACCATCGATTTTACAGCATAAAATCATGGTTTTACGCAGCGCAGAGTCGAGATGATATCCCCGAAGGCATACCATCGCGGTTTAAGCCGAATCTTAACACGATAGAGGCTTGATTCAGAATATTTGAATTGGTGGAGATTTTATGATGAATAATCATGGGAAAAAATAAGTTACTTCCCTAATAATATTTTAGAAAGAGTTACGCCGCTTTGTCGTGATGTCGACTGTCTGTCTTACAGATGGACAGATCGACGTCACGATTAGAAGACGTTATTCTTTCCCCCATATTTATTCATCATAAAATCTCTCAATTTCCACCAATTCAAACATCCTGAACCCAGATCCTGTGGATTGATTCGTGTTAAGATTCGACTTCCTACATGTACGATCTTCATTCAAAGGTCCAGGCATACGCATTGCTGAATTGTATGGAAATCAAAGTATCCTATAAGGCGTTTCCAGGTTAAGGGTATCAGTGCCTTTACCTTATAATTAATATGCTTCTACTACGTGGAAATGACAGAATTCACAGAGAACATAAATTATAGCACTGACACCAACGTACTGATCAGTGAAATCTTGACGTTGACGTTAGTATTCTCCTATGTCAGGATGTCATATAGACCTATTGTGTGAACTTTGGTCATAAAATGCACCGAATGGCTCAAATTATGACACGGACTAAGTTTATCTGAGTTGCCAAACTTATTTTCTGGTGGAGGAAGAGTGCTATTGAGGTTGTTTGCAAAACCGATTGCGTACTTCCGTGGATTGAAGCAAAGCTAAATCTGCAGCGTTGATACAAAAACGCGTTTTGCGTTGTTCCAGCAACCAGCAGCTGTCTCGGATTTTGCAACACTTACGTGTTCATTCACCAACACCTAACGCGCTGGCCCAACAATACGTTCAGTCAGCTACGCCTAACGTGCTGGCACAACTTAGCGTTAGCTGACTGAACGTCTTGTCGGACTAGCGCGTTAGGTGTTGTTGACTGAAGACGTAAAGTGAACAACGCAAAACGCGTGTTTGAATTTACGGTGTGAGGTGAGGTATAGAATTTGGATAATCGTCGTCTCCCATGAATATTATAATACAAATACCGTTTAACACTACGAGGCCTGGTGGTGGGGGGTGGGGGTATAATCAATGGAGATGGTGCGGTAAGGCGGTATTTTGGCCTATACGTGGTGCGGTTAAAATCGAAAAAACAAAATGTCCTGAAAATGATGGTGTTTCAATATAACGAGAAGACGAATATATGTACACAATATGTGAAAGTTCCAGTTCGATTGCGTTAGTATTATTGTTATGACTTGAAATTCAAATCCTCAGCATGTGCTAGTTCGTGAAAAAATGGGTCTGAATCGAGCCATTCAAATACAGATTTAGATACGAAGGACACCTTGGACCAAAACAATTTTCCAGCAATGGAGACATAATGTCACCGTACATCAACATGTTGAATGGCGTTTTGGTCCAAGGGGTCCTTCGTGTCTAAATGTGTGGTGGAATGACTCGATTTGGACCCATTTTTCACGAAATAGCACATGCTGCGGATTTCAATTTCATATCATAGCTATAATTATAGCGCAATCGAGCTAGATTTTCCCATATTGTGTACATGGATTTTCTATTGCCGGTACATTAAACTACAATTATTTTTAGGACATTTTATTTTTCGATTTCAACCGCTCCACGTATAGGCCAAATTTCGCCTTATCGTACCATCTCCTTTTCCACTCTATCTCCAGAACGACGAAAAATTGAGAGCTGGTGACCTTGTAGTTGATCAAATTGGAGTAATTTGGGGTCTATTTGCATAACCCCCCGAGCAGAGGATCATGGGTGAATTCAAAACGGCGGCCGTGTGAGAGTACCAAAAGGGTGATGTTTTCGTCATTTTTCTTCAAAATTCTTGCTTTTCTGTCAGGAAAGTGAACAAAACTATTTTAGATTTCACCAGATCATTGATTACTAAATTATCATGCATAAATGAAAACAATTCGAAAAATCTGACAAAAAATGCCAACAAAAAAATGCCGTTTTCAAAGTGACTTCTCTGTGACGTCATCAAGAGGCAAACTTGGCTTTTTCTTTACATTTAATGGTGGAGCTTGACCCGATGGTATAACGTGATAAACTCAGTCCCCCAGCTCAAGGGGTAGGAAAATAATGACCCCCCCCCCACCCCCAGGTCCCAGAAAGCCCAGATGAGATAGGGTTAAGACGCTGTTAGCAACAATAGCGGTACGTTAATAGCTGATATCAACATTCAACTTCTAGAATGGCTCTGAAACAAATTAGAAATATTTAAAAACTTTGATGTTGAATTTCAAACCCAAGGGATATCATGGCACACTTACTTGACAATTAGTTCCCAGAGAAATGGTAGTCTCCAGTCGTCCCGACTTCTTCTATTCACAACATGTTCACGAAATCTGGACGATCCATAATAGATTACCATACTTTGTAGCAGTAGCCCGTTAATTAGAAGAGCGAAACCCCAAACAAAATCTTGATTGGTCAAAAACGTTATATTCAGAGCAGACGCCAGGCCACCCAGGAACACTAATGCCACGGACAATGGTGTACCGAATCGACGAGGAACTGAAATGAAAGTTTCATAAATTGACGAAACATTGGTAATATAGGTTTATGTGCACGACGTATAAGCATTTCCAGTTGAAACATTGTGTTACTGATAGATTTCTATTTTCACAATCTGCTCGGTGTGGTATAATACAATCTCAGAAAGGGCACGTGTTTAGCGCAGCTTCGGTGGGACCTTTGTCTACTATGGACGATCAAGGCCCCGACGCCAATCCACTCACCAAATCTAGTTGTTGAGAAAATACCGGACAGGCCATATTTGAGGAAGCCGTTTTTGTCCCAAGCAATAAAATAATTCGAGTCTATATCATCGTACCTCTGATAGAAGACCTTGTTTGTAAGAAACTGTTCAGTTTTAGCTGCTGAGGATTTCAGAACTTTGAACGAGTCGACTGAAACTGGCAGGTGTTGCGGCGCGTAAATTTGCAGGAGTTCTGAGTTTCGATCTCTCGTGCAGCTAAGCAGCTAAAACAGTGTCTTATAAACAGAGTCTTTTATGAAAGGTATAATGATATAGAATCAAATTATTTTATTGCTTTAGGCAAACGGTGTCGGCAAATATGGCCCGTCCTGAATTTTCCAACACCGTAGACTTGATGTGTCGTTTGGCGACGCGGCCTTGGTCGTACATAGTAGGGAAAGGCCCCACTGGAACTAGGTTCAGCAGAGATTCGGCCTCAATTCATGAGGTGCGGTTTCTGAGTGCTAAAATGAATATCACGTATGGAAGAAATTTCTGAAAGCATTTTAGGACCAAACATCCAAGCTATGTTATTGGATAGGATACACCGGATTAAAAAGGTTCGGAATTAAAAATACAGTGGTATTACATCGTCCGTCTGTTCATTGTATATGTTCTACCGTGTTGAGAAACTACAGTTTGGTAGTTTGGAATCGGGAGATCCCGGTATCCCATCATATAGCCTTTTCACGCTACATTGATCAGCACAAGTCACAGTTTTACTATGATATTATATGGGGAAGTATGCGATTTGCCCCTCGTTAAAATTTCCTCCAATCCGTTGTCAAAATGTGTATTAATATTTCTGCCTTTATGCCGGATAACTCATTCTGTCAGTTTAGACAATTCTGTGTTTAACCACGTATTAACACATGCGAACTACCCAAAGTGGCATAGGCTGAGGGCGAGTGGTTATCACTGCAGTGTGAAACGGCTATGGTAGGATATATCTTGACCTACTGATGTATTGTATTGGTATTTGTATGTTAGAGCCTGATATTGTTACTTACTGCCAAAGTCGGCAAATGTGTGGGCCAAAAGTTCCATGCCAGATATGAGGGAGGTAATACCCGCTAGAGAAAGACAGAAGAAAAACAGGACTGCCAAAACACGACCAAACGTCCCCACAGTGGAGAACAGAACAGGTACCCTGTGGAGGGGAAAAATGACTATCACAATCCATGCTGTATGTTAATATGTTTTGTTTCTATTACAATTCGATACTTATAATTGACTAAATGCATATTCATGCACATTGAATCAGAACGTTTAGTCCGACATACAGTTCCTATATGCATGATAGTTAATAATTCTGATATATATATATTGAAGTTTGGGTCAGCCCGTAGCAACATCACAATCTCTGTAGTTGCCATACGCCGGCGTCCGTAAGGCAAAATCAATGATATCAAATCCACTCCCCAGCAAACGTGTGAAGTTGGTAGAGAACACCTTTATTGTTAACTTAGACCAAAGAACAACTATGCGGTCAGTTAAAAATGATTTTCGAAACAGCTTTCCTCAGCGAGTGGGAATATTTCGACAAGCCCAATATGTTTGCTAACTGCATTCTCCTTGTAAGCGGGTCGTCGCTCTGATGGCTTATCTGATAAAGCATGTGATGCAGACTGCCAACAATGTCCCTAGTTTTGGAGAATATGCACCTCTCAACTACATTGATTAGCAAACTCGACCGTTACACCCTCAGCGAAAAGGGTGATCTTCCGGGACATGTAATATCGCTACACCACAATGGGTGAGCGAACGAGTAGGATTTTAAGGTCCTTTCAACAATTGTTCAGTAATATCGCGACAACCCAGTCACATTATCCTGACATCGGGTCAACCAGTCCTTGATCTATCCTCTTCCTGCTGAGCGCCAAGCGAGGAAGATACAAGTTCCACTTTTTAAGTCTTTGGTATATGCCTCCGCCCAGGGTCGAGCCTTACACAGTATGCCATTTGTGGGTAGCGCTGATGAAGAATGTTTCTGGAGTAGCGGTATTGCCTTTCACAAGATACTCTCAGTGCCCTGGTAGGCCGTCAAAAGGCTGATGCCATCATTCAGAACCATGTACTTTCAGAAATCTTGGCTCTTGAGAATTTCGTTCTTTGTTGGATATACTGGTGGAACCAAATTCATATTAAGAGCACAGTAAAAGGAATAAAAATTGTTTCCACGTACAACCACATTGGTTCTAGGTGTACAACAAAAATATTCCGAAAAACCAAGAAGAACTCGCATTTCTGAGAGTGTATATCGTTCGTAGGTACCAATCTTTCAGATTCCCTATTCAAGGTGCCGAATTCCCTCCAGAGTCCTGATGTACATGTACATTATTAAGCCATTTTTGAATTTTAAAGCCAAATTTTATTTGATCAGATTTCATGTATCCGATTATCCCGTCTCTTTGACCGTGTGCACGAGTGACAAGTTATTGCAGGCATTACTCGGTCATACCCGTCTTTACTCGAGTCTAGAATGAAATCGCTGCCTTTCGCAACCAGTCTGTTTCGTGCGTTTGTTTTTGTATTGCACATATTTGGTATTCTAAAGGCCCTCGATCCTGAGTGTGTAGTCCGTTTAGCAGTATCGTCGAGACGACTTTGTTACCCCATATTTTTACACAAATCGTGCTGTGCAGAGGAGATATCGACGTTGCAATGCGCTTGCGCAGTACTATTTTCAGACATCCCAGTTTATTTTTCTATGACGACATGTACAACCCAACAGTTATTTCTGAATGTGATCGGTCTTCATGTTATCAATTTTTTTTTGTCAGGTGAAATTTTGCCGTATTTCCCAATACAGACCACTCAGTTTACGTCGAAAATTGTTTCCCCAATTTCAAATATAACGTAATCTTACCATATGAATGTGAGACCTGTGCTGGCCGGTCCACTGTCCTTGAGAATGTCGACTATATCAGCCCGGGTCAGGGAGCCCGAGGACAATGACAGTGAAGAAAACACCGTGGAGAAGATCATCATACCACATATCAGACTATGGAGCAAAATATCGGAAACATATAGATATAAGTGTGTATTCATATTTGAAATACTGGGTTATTACGGAACGCAGATTGCATTAAAACACAGAAAGACAAAATGATAATTGATCAGCTACATATATAAGTCCAGAGCATGAAGTTACCTATCATAAGATACAGTTATACGTTATTCCAAAGATTATTTTTAATGGAAGCGCCAGTCCATAATTAAAACGCATTGTTGCAACGAGTGTTGTCAGAATTTTCGCACGCTTGTCACAACTGTTGCATATTTTCACAATTACGTCAAACGGGTTAATACTACATGCGGAGTCAACGCCTTTGATCACAAACTCATTTGTAACACAACTGGTTACAATCTTAATAAATTAAAATCCTATATGCTTCTCTATCGTATGGTCGCTACAGGATCTTATACTCGCCGATCTCCCTCCGTGTTCTGTGATGTCATGTCATGAATATGCAGTGCTGCAAACGAACCAATCACATCCGTTTTAGTAGCGGCATTTCCACTCCCGAATTCGACGCTCGGCCTAATCGAGAAAAGGTGACATCGTCTCCCGCGCTGTTTCATGCCAGACGTCTGGATTAAATGACATCAATTTAAACGGGAATTATACTATCTATAAATGACGGCATTATGACAGGGGAAGTCCTAAAAAAGCAACGACGAAACATCCGAGCTAAGTATGCATGCAGCGCACAACTGTCAGCTAGAAATGACACACCCTGCATACCAAACGGCTGCTCCAACTTCCGCCGGAGGGTGAACTTCCGCCGGAGGGAAGATCGTGAAAAATGGTAGGACAACTTGTTGGTTTTTACGTTCATATGTCAGAACCATACCCTATCAACAATATCAAATTGTCTCAATCGTTAGATTACGTTTATTTAACTAGCTGACGTGTTTTTGAGAACGGGATAATTCTAAATACGCAATTACATCCATTAGAAGCCGAACCTAGAAACCTTTCTTAGAAAAACTACATCAAATATGCATTTTATCTAATTAATCAAGAATATACCTACGATCGTTATGTAAAACGAGGTTGCCTTTTAATGGCAAGATGATATTTATATGTGAAAAGGAAGAATTTCGATGATTTTAAGACGCATGAGTATGACCTGTGTGGAAGTGGTGATACAACATACGGCGGAGTGAGATCTGACTACCGCCGGAGTCAATAATAATATGATACAATTACCGCCGGAGTACCGCTGTCCCTTCTTGGCCGAGATAAATGAATGTACCGTCCTCACTCAATATTGAATCCATCGAACAAATGAAAAAGATACTATTTTAACACACCATATATGGTCTGAGATCTGAATCTGGCTTGAACCACAATCTTTAGGCCCAATAAAAGGACGTTCCTCACCCTAAGAAATCATCTTCAGAATTTCACCAAATTTTGCACGGATGTACCTTGGAAATATACAAATTCATTTCAAGAAAAAAATGACTAAGTCATCGAACTCACTTTCAAGCTCATGACGCCACCTATGGGGCGTTTTTGTCTGATTTGTAAAAAAAATGATGAAATTTAAATTGTACGATTTTGCTCCAAAAATTGTCACACACCACCGAATATCAATGGGCGCTGCTCATGTTCACGTGGTCTTTGTCTTTCAGACTGGACCATTTCCATCTGAATTCAATGATAATTTGCTCATGGAATTGTCGAACTGTTAAAGCCTATAGCTAATTATTCCCATCCAATAATGGGGTCACCGAACTCGTTTGACTTCTAACATCGTTCGACGCAGATTTCCCCTAAAAGTGGCCGGCAATCAATTGACGTTACTATGGCGTGTGCTGTTATCAGCGTGATCGAAGGGAGACTACCTACTGCAATGTCATTTGACATTCGCGCTTTTAATACATGCGCGACGTTGTGCGCATCAGCAAAGGTCGAGGATAGTTCCCATGCACCCCAACCAAGTGGCCTGTTATTTGTTGGACTTAGAATTTTTCCATCAATTTTCACATGTTGTTGGGGCACTGTATTTACCCGTCCAACAATTTACGAGCTAGAAAAAACCTGTCCGAAAATAACGAAACTGGCACCGACGGGGATCGAACCCGCCATTCTTTGCTCCATAGTCAGGCATCTTACCCCTGAGCCACGGGAGCAGCTGAAAGCACCCGTTGGATCTTTTTTTATATACCTAACACAAACCTAACCCTAACCCTAACCCCAAAACCCTGAACCTAACCCTAACCCGTAACCAGTAATACTGATTTAACGCTAATTAGCGCAAATTTGCATCCTAATTAGACGTAATCACGCTGAACAGCATTCAGTCACGTGATTTCATGAAGTCACGTGATTTCATGGCCCTAAAGTCACGTGATTTCATGTCCAAGGCTACTTGGTTGGGGTGCATGGGAAATATCCTTAACCATCAGCAAAGGTGAGGAACGTCTTTAAACTAAATCCATGGAGTTAAACACACAACTCCTCGTCATTTACGGTCTGAGGTCTAAATCTCGCTTGAATCACAATAGTTGGGCCCTATCATCGCCTGGATCAGTTCTAAACATAAGGCCTACCAAAGAAAGCCAGTCATATATCTATGAGATTAAACTCCCACACGCTATACGCTGACCATATGTTGACCTCAGGCCGCTGCCCAGCATATTCACTTTCGTCCAATCAGACACAACCGTAGGTGTTCAGCCGACCGTGACTCCGCCAAAAAAGCTGAATTTCGCTCTCTTTCAAAAGTGTTTTGACGTAATTTTTCATATTTTTTCACAAATATAATTACATGAATTTTTCAGGTAAACATTTGTCTTTCTGGTGAGGGGTAAATAAATGTTTCATTGGTAATGCAAGAGGGTGAAATCAATCGTCTTTTGTAGACCTATGCTGTCGGTCAAGGCATTCTCTCGTTTCGTTTAACATGGGGAAGGGATTCACACTACTACTTGGTTTAAATCGAATTTAGATCCGCCAAATAAAATCATAAATTACATTAATTTGTAGCATAGGGAAGGTGATATATTGTAGAAACTTTGTAGGGGTAAATACGTTTGGGGGAATCTATATTTTTTCAGATATAGCAGTTTATAATCGGACCTCCCATCTCGAACAATGCTAAATTTGGACCGGTTGGAGAGCCGTACGTGAGCCGGGATGTCAGTGCGTGTGCACACCACGCCCGCGTCTGGGTTTCTTGCACATGCCGTGTTGAGTACTAGCTACGATATTTACCATTTCGGATTTATTTTCAGTCTTTATGTTATTATTGTCTCGTCACATTGTTCGCATCACTGCTTTGATCTTCATCATAGTGTAACGCTAACCTAGTGAGTTGCCACCTAGCTTTATTACCTAATTTTCCATAAATCGTGTAGTTTAAACAACTCAATAAACTCAGAAATTGTTATCTATTACGGTACTTCTTGTTTAGAAACGCTTAATGGTGCTCTAAATAAATGCTCTCAAAAGTGTTTGAGGGTTATCCGATACCTAGAATGTATCTGACGGATACACATTCGCAACATTCTCACGGCGTCAGATTGTATACCTCATACTGTCAGAAATATCGCTGTTTCACCGACAGTTTAGGGGGTTATAAACTGCTGGTGAGAACACCTAGGCCAATACACGAGTTGGCACGATGGAGCGTAAATGTCGAGGATAAAATTAGTGATGATCAGGGCTATGTCTGCATGGTTAACATATAGTAAAGTGGCCTGATCGTGTACATACACAAACGCAATTAGAGATTAGATCCTCCGGCGGTAATTATATCTTCGAGACATGCTCCTCCGGCGGTATTTGTACCATATACGAACATGCATGAGCTAGAAAAACTAACACTGACCGAAGTAGATTGAACTATTTGAAACTACAAGCTATCAGCCTGCTGTTAAGGAACTAATCTTCATATATATATAACTTATTTGGCGGATGATGCACAAATAGATGAGTTTTTAAGCATCTAATCACAGTTATGTTGCAATATAGCTCTTAATGTCAGATAAAATGAATTGTAATTAAAAAATAATACAAGGACGAGTTGAAAATTTCACACGAATTGCTAACACGTCCCCTTGAGAACATTTTCTCATTAAATTTTCGAGTAGTAAATACGTGAAAACTACCAAAAAAATGAAAAATCTGAACTTACTTAGCTTCTCAAATTTGTAATTTCCCTCCGGCGGAAGTTGGAGCAGCCGTTTGGTATGCAGGGTGTGAATGAGAAACCCATGGGGTCTGAGCAAGCGAGCGCGAGCGAGCGAGCGATCAACCCCTCTCAACTTCACAACGTATCGGCGAAATTTCTGATAGAAAAATCGACTCGTTAAGAGACATTTTAAAGTCTGATATACCTTTGTATCTACTGTTACCTTTTTCAGTCGGATTAGGGGATAATTTCGCCAAATATTCGCAAATTTTTGTCCATGAAGGGTCCTCGTGGCTGCTGCCCGAGCTGTTTTGCTCGCAGTCGCTGGACGAAGAGGCTCTGAACAGGTCGGTGGAAGTAATTTCGTCGAGCGACTGAATTATTTTTGTATATCGGGTATTTTCTTTGCAATATTTCTATTTCATCATAGTGGGACTTCATCAGAAAATTGATTGAATCAGTAAAAGTAAATCTCGAAAGCGAGAATCGAAAAGAAATGTTGATATTTCTTGTTT
The DNA here is from genome assembly GCA_036873755.1 of Hanleya hanleyi. Classification (NCBI taxonomy): domain Eukaryota; kingdom Metazoa; phylum Mollusca; class Polyplacophora; order Lepidopleurida; family Hanleyidae; genus Hanleya; species Hanleya hanleyi. The sequence goes on along the minus strand of JAVTVY010027941.1, from coordinate 60,097 downwards.
TACCGCTGGAATATTCATGATTCAGGTATACGAAGTACCCCTATAGAGCCTATAGTCGGCCGTATCGATCAATATCCGAGTCATGTCAGCAGAGAGTACGGAAGATGGGCTACGATTGGTCAAGAGTTTGAAAACCCAGATGTAAACAAAACACGGAGGGAGATCGGAGAGTATAAGATCCTGTAGCGACCATACGATACAGAAGCATAAAGGATTTTAATTTATTAAGATTGAACTGCTTAACTGTGGATTTGAATGAAGAATCGGCGAGGCTAATCCGTTTTGTCCAATAAAACAAAGGTATCAGTTGACTCACCAAAACTATCCAAACTATTAATGGATTAAAATTTATGGATATCTTTTAGAAGGGAGAAACTCCGTAAAATAATTTGAAGCACCTATGGCATCTATGTATGTGAGGAGGAAATACAGAGTTATTTTGAGCTTTCACTGCTGAAAACCCTATTACCGGAACGCACATGCGTTATCGACCCGACCACATGCAGGCCCTCAAAACAAGAGTTTTGGTGGGGGTGTGAGTGGTGGTATTAGAGTGAAGCGTCGAAATATGGGGTCTCTATACCCCATGCTTTTTATAAAAAGGTGTTTTTATATAAGTCGTCTATATATACATATATACCTAAGTCGCCTATATGTTGAATCCTAAAGCCCCAAACTTATCGATGTATCTACATTGCCAAGTGTGTGACAACAAGAGGAAAAGCCTTCCAAGTCATCTATGGCATTGAGGATGAATATCGAGATCAAAGTGCCGTTAAAGGAAGTGACCTTTAGAAATCGGGTGCTCTAAATTTTGATGACCAAGATTCTCCAAATGATCTTCAAAACTATTGTTCTATATTTAGATGATATAGCTTCTCTGGCTGATTCCAAGGTTATTCTCTCGTTTGTAGATGACGTTGGCATATCGATCATGTAAGACGAAGTGACGTGAATTTACAGGATTTCCCATACTGGCAAATGGGCAAGTGGTCCGCCATTGTTCCATTTGCTAACATGTCAAAAGCGGTATCTCCTCTTACACATGAATTATATCCCCAAAATGCCCTCAAGTGTCGCATACGTAGAAATTCGGATATCTTGTAGTTGATTCTGTTGTGACATTTTCCGTCAACATGCATGAGATGCATTTGCAAAGCGTTTTTCACAGTTTTTGCATTCTGTCACAATTGCGACAAAACACGTTGCTGTGTCAAAACGCTTTGAATCTACATGCAGTGTTAGGCCTGGTACACACGACCAAGTTGTCCAAGACAAGTGAGACTAAATTTATGGAAGTCTGTACTGGCCATTAGCTTTCTTACACGCTTGTATTATAGACGATGACCGTACCAGAGCAGGATATAGTGAATGGCCGCAACAGTCTTTCCACAAAAGTTGTCAAGGAATCCTTGACCGTGTGTACCAGGTAAACACCCGTTTTGTTGTGACAAAATGCAACAGCTGTGATAAAATGTGTTGACTAAACATCCAAATGCAGACACACATTGTGACAAAATGCATACACAGTAATACCAAGAATCAGGATTTATCAGCGATCAGTCAAGTCAGAATGTCTAATATTCATAAAACAAGTAGATCGAATCTGATCGGTGGTCGCGCCTGTTTGGTCAAGTCTGTTTTCTCTCAAGCAGAGATTAAGACATACCGTTATATAGTGAAATTCGGACTGATCTGTTTGTTCTATGGGCCTCGTTATTTAGGAAGAAATACCGGCATATGAATTATTGTGCGTTATTTCATAACCAACATTCAAGGGAGACAACTTGTCTTGATTTGTCTATATGTGGGTTTGGAGTTATCTCCACTTGGCCGTATTTGTCAAGCTTAATGTAGAAAAAATGGAGAAAAAATTATTATCGAATCCTCAAATTATTTCATCTCCATCATACTAAAATTATAATCAATATATTATGTTCCCATTTGTGAGAAATTGAGATGAAGAAACAGCGAAATCGGGAGAGAAAGGAGAACAACATGTATTCCAAAGGTCTAACCCGACCAGGCTTGCATCGGGGGGTACCAAACTTTCTGTACCGTATCCATCCTCCCCACAGCGCATGCTCCATTTCGCAGGCTCATTTATCATCCCTACCTCCAATAGTGGAAGTTGACCTTTACTACGTTGCTATGACGTATAGGGGAAACCCCACGTACGCACGGTTCAGTTTGAATCCGGCCGAACAACTCTTTCAGTGTTGCACACGAGCGAACTACTTTTCATATGCTCTGTCCAGATAAACAGGGAAAATAATCTCCAGATAATTCTTTTCAACGCCAGGTCAACAGAGGTATTATGCAGACTTGAAAAGTAATCGAAATGTTGGGTAAACATCTATTTTACTATATATGATGTCACTTCCGGCGATGTACGCGAAGGCCCCGAATCCCGTCCAAAAATCTGACTGGTGGCTGGGGTATTATTAGACCCCCAGTGAGGTGGTTGTACCATATCCCCAGAACGACACAAAATTGAAAGCTGATAGTCCGTGACTTTATAGGTTAACAAATTGAGATCGTATTGAATCTATTTTCTTAACCGCCAAAGGATAATGGGTAAATTCAAAATCGCACCCACTAGGGTGTGACTGGAACGTTGCTTTTTCGTCGTTTTTCGTCATTTTCTTCGGGCTTTTTGTGTGTTTTTGTTTTGCTATTATATGCACAAAATGACCAAAATTATTTTATTTCACATCAGATAATCATTTACTAATTTATCATTCAGTTCTGCAAAAAAAAAAATGCACGAATGAAAATTTTTAAAAATCGAACAAAAACATTTTTAGAATATGCCGTCACTGTACAGTACAGCATTTTTAGAATATGCTACCATCTTATATTTCATAAAACTTTCCGGCAAAGCTTGACCACCAGATATATAGTGAGAACTTTCAGTCCTTCAAGAGGTAAGAAAAATATTCGGGGTGGGGAGGAATGCCCATCAGGCCTGGGTATGTATAGCCTATAGTATTGGACCCTTCTGCGGAGGGCCAATGTCTGGCTGATGCAGCGACAACAACATTTTCACAGTTAGACGGCAGATTTTGAAATGGAAAACGAGGCTGCGTTATGTCAACGGTCAACTGAGACAGTCACGTGGTTGTGTATGAAGATTGGAGTGGCTCCTATAAATAGTGATCCAATGAGAATGCTCGTCTAAGTTTAAAATGGCGGGGTCGAATGACCAATCACTGAAGCTGGAACAGCACGCAGACACTGTCTGTTAATATCTTGATTTAACATAGAGTTCTACTGTCCAGGGTATGTCTCGAATAATCCAGGCCTGGTAGGGTTAACAGGAACAGCTGGCATAGCCGAGAAATAATGTTTGCAGTGTAATTATACCATACCTGACCATGTTATTTCCAATAGGAATCAAAGTCCCGTATTTCACCACACCGTTCTGGCTCGTCATGTACGAGGCGTAGACGATCATGAGGCCCATACCAGCCCCCGTGTCGAAGGCATTCTGACTTACAGCGTCTACCCATAACCGAGGATCGGCAAACGAATCTGTGGATAGTCGTATAGAATGGATGGATGGTGAATCGTAACATGTTAACGTAATGAATGATGTAGAAATTATGCTGTACCCGTGCCACATGCAGGCCCTCAAAACGAGAGTTTTTTGGGGGGTGGGGTGGTTTTAGGGTGAAGTGTCGAAATATGGGGCCTTTATATACATAACTCCATGTTGTGTATTTGTATAAATTATGGGGTTAAATATAGAGACCCCACATTTCGTCATTTCATACTAAAACCACCCCTACCCTCTCAAAACTCTTTTTGGTGGTTTTGATGGCCTATGACTCGTTCAACCTCCTCAGTGTTACTGTACCCGAAGCACATTGCTTTCAGCTGTGTCATTGTTTCAAAAAGCTATATGCGCTATCTGGACAGGTTTCAACATGGCGTCTCCTTCCCCACCGCCATGCTGTTGCTAAAATGAGCCCATATCGAAAACGGCTTTGTTCTCATCAGCGCTTGCCACAAGGGTCCGCTGTCTTAAACTTGTTCAGATGGTATAGATTTCATCTTTTTTTTGTCGATGCCCAGAACACGTTGTAAAGTTCTTCAAACGAGAAAGTCACCTCTAAACTCGCCAATTCATAGTAGATTATTTCGTCTCGAACTCAAGCAGCCATTAACCCTCCGTTGCAGATCGTATACATATGCTGTGTGCCTTACCGGTGAAGGAACGAAGCTTATTATCCACTGTTTGCAGGCGGATTTCTCGGTAATTTGGATTGCAGAATCTGGGATTTACACCGAGTTCTGGATTTTACACAAGTGAATAGCGATGAGAATTTGTCCATTTCAAGAGAGTGAGAACATGAGCCATGCAACTTGGGGGCGAGAAACAAAAATGATGTTTAAATCTGGATAAATTGTGGAGAGCAAATTGGTGTATCGTATATGTACCGGTATATTGTATAATATCGATAATAGTGTATATTATCGAAAAAGTCAAATATTCGGTCTGATAGATTACGAAAAGCTGGAAATCTATGAACCTAAGACAGAATCTATTCAAACTTACCCCAGTTTGGAGTGAAAAGAAATTTTATTCCGATGTCAGCGTACTCTCGCGTCAGTGACCATATGAACGTGAATAGAATGATGGTGAGGAACAATGGCACCAGAACGAGGTTCACTTTCTCGATCGTCTTAACTCCCTTGATGACAGAGATGCCTGCTATCGTAATAGCTAACCCATGAGTCAACACTGGCCAATTTGTGTCCTGGAACGGAACGGGAAACGAAAGTATGATTAAGAGCATTCTGGGTAAATTCAAAGTAATGCCCGCGAATGTTAACCTGTGTACCTGGGTAGATCCGCGAGATACCGAACTCCCAACAGGATTGTTAATCGGGCCCTTGCACATGACTATATAGCCAGTCAATAGCCCTGATTGCCGCTTCCTTTTTGCATTTTTCACATCTTTCTGACCCAACTAAAAAATCAATGTCCATAACTGGTACTTCCGGTTTATCCAGTGCCCCTATTGCGCAAGTTCCCCTTTGGATGTCACGTATTATGTGCATGTAGACCTGAATCCAAACGTCTAATAAAGGTACAAGTTACCTGCCGACGAGCCTTGATCAGATGTAACCAATACAAAAATATTGGATTTCACACTAACATAGGTTTAAAAACGGTTTGGATTTTTTTTAAACTGCCGTTGGCTGTTCTGGCAGTAAACGAGTTGAACTTGAAGAAGCGAAGGAAACAGTTTTTCGATAACCATGATATGGTCGTTTACTGTTGATAGCGACATACTTATAGAAAACGGGCTGCAGAGAATTAGTGCTGATTAATTCAGGTATAAACTTCAGAATACTTAGAATTAATCGCATAAGTTTTAGGACGTTTTGGCGGAACGTATTGTTGACATAATTCCAAGTTACAACCTAGGAACGAAATGCTGTAACTTTGCATAGGAATTGGCCATCTATATCTTAATCCTATCGCGCTTGGCCGATTTGGGACCTGTCCAGGGTGGAAAAGCAAAACCCAAGATAGCCGCCACGATGAAGTCAGGGTGACGTCATTTTCAAAAAAGGCAATTTTTGGACGATTTTTCGGTCAGATTTTTTTTCCATTTTTATGGTTTGGCCACATCGAAATTGTGTTTTCCATTTTATTAATATGTACCATAGACGATATAAAATTAGCGCAGAACCGGAAGAGGCAGTACTCATAAATGCGAACATCGGATCTCACATTCGGTATATTGCTGTCCAATGCATCGTGGACCTTGAGCTGAATCACCGTAAACTTTATAAAGACAGCTATTCTTCTGTTGGACTAATATTTAAGACTCATGTTAATTACCGTAAACAACATTAAGAATATGTTGTATTGTTGGGAAAATATTGTGGGTACAAAAATTAAAGCACGTAGATATTCATAATAATATTAACGTCCGAATCATATCCAAATGGGTTTGCCAAGACATGGATTACCGTAAAATAGTACCGTGAAATGTTTATGTGGAATCGATTGAGAGGAGTAAAACTATCAAATTATTGATACGTGTATCTACGATGTATATTCATCTTTCTTTCCAAACGAGAAGCCTATAATTTACTAAACATTTTATCCTTTTATCCGTTTCCTGGAGTATCAAAATTGTAAACCATTAAATCGGTGAACGCTATTCATGAATATGAAGTACATTGTTACATCCCCGTAGCGGGCCGTTTCATTGCTATAGTATTATATATCAAAATGTTGTAAGCTTATAGAGCCGAATAAGCTTCAGCGGCCTTTTGATTGCGTACCACTGACTTTATTCTCTCATAAAAAGCGTACACGTGTGAGATATACGTTGAATGTTTGTTTAAAAAGTGATCGTAAACCCTGAAGTAAAGTTTCCATCAAATGAAAGACCATTGCAAACAGTGTGGGAAAATATTTATTTTATTTTTTTACGATTTTATTAAACAGAATAAACAGCAATTAAAGCATGGTATTCTATGGTGGTCTGTTGCAATCATATCTAGGTCTAGTGACGTTACACTGCCTTAATACATATATTTCAAACTTTGTATGCACTTTCCAGTACTTGATTCAAGCTTAAGGTGTGTATACTTTGAGTTTCAACACAGACTCACTGTTCCAATGTGCATGTTTCACCAAAATCTGGGAGATGGTGACTCATGAGTGTCAAGTCAATTTGAATCTTGCATTTAATTTTCCCGATTTTGGAACATGCACATTGGAACAGTGAGTCTGTGTTAAAACTCAAAGTATACATACCTTAAGCTTGAATCAAGCACTGGAAAATGCATACAAAGTTTGAAATATCTGTATTAAGGCAGTGTGACGTCACTGGACCTAAATATTATTGCAACAGACCACCATAGAATGCCATGCTTTAATTGCAGTTTACTCTGTGTAATAAAATCGTAAAAAAATAAGATAAATATTTTCCGACACTGATCGCAGTGATCTTTCATTTGATGGAAACTTTACTTGAGAGTTTACGCATTAAGATAAAATGGACATTCAAATCAAGCAATCTAGGATAGATATAGGCATACACATATTACTTTTAAAGAAATTCAATATCGTACAAACACATAACAATTAGCGACATTTTTGGTACTTTTTCTGTATAAGGTATACAGCGAATCTACTCTGGAGGTTGTTTATTATCTGACTTCATGCAAAGAAATTTTCTGGGAAGCGCTTGAAGCTATACCTTTCATTGACGCGGGTCCAGGTATTGTGGTATAATGCGCCAAGGATTATGAACTATTCATACAGGGAGATAATCTGGGGGCCAGGTTGTAGTTTGGCGCCCTCTGTCGGATGTTTTGATCAGTTATTTACGCCATTGACGGTCAGTGCATGGCAAACAGTTAATTGGGCTCAAACACTAATCTTTGCTTTTCTAAAATATATATTGAATTCGATCTGCAATAACCAATGATGCATCTTAGAACACCAACCACGTTCAAAAGTCTGAATGTTCAACCAACCAACCCACTGAGGGGCAGGGTAGATAGGCCCCTATAGCGTGGGCGGGACGTGGGGGCGGTGGTCGTCCGTTCCAGTTACGCGGATCCCATGAAGAGAAGGAAATCACCAAAAGCATGGTATTGTATGGTATTCTATCATGTAGGATGTTTGGAATTAGAAATAATTCAAATATTAAATAAATATGATTTCAATCGAAAGGTTCATTAGGCTTTGATCATGTCACCAACACAGATGTTTCCTACTTGTTAGCCGAACATAGGTCAGCTTGTGAGTGTGAATGAGCCGTCCTCCAGAATGCAGTTCTGTATACTTCTATCTCCATAACAGGCCCTGGAGGCAGATTAGGGCTGTAGGTCTACAGTTGTTACCTGAGCTGTCCGTTTAAAATATCAACCAATGAACGGACGGCGTTTTGGGGCAATACCCTACCTTCGTGGAATCTTGGTATAATTAGATGAAGGCGCAGTTTATGTAGAGAAAATGCTGATGGGCAAACTCGTTGAAGTCCGAGAGGAAACAACATGAGGGCGTATCTTAAATAAAAAAAATTCGGATAGCCTATAAACATCTGACTTCAAAGCAACCAGATGGAGACATTGCCTGGCGCTTGATTCGTTCAAATATGGGCATGTTAGGAGAGGTCATAAGCTCACGAATATTTCCGATTGAAGTGGCTGATATTCGTTGCGATGTACTAGCTCTCCGTCATGGCTTGGATTTGATAGACGAACCATGACTTAATTGGGATGATGGAATGAGCAAGGATGCCCCCCATGCTTATTGGAAAGTAAAATCTGATTTCAATACGGATATAGGTTTTTTCGCTTTACGCTATCGGGGTTTTTTTTCGTTTATGTTTTTTTGTCGTGTTATTTTATTTTTTTTTCGCTGAAAATATTGGGGTGGGGACGGCACCCCCTGTTCCGCTGTTCCTGCCATCCCACAAACCCCTGACATTGGTAATTAATGCTCCCCCCCCCCGCCAAGATTAAGGAACGCATTAGAGACAAACCAAAAAATTGTGGAGTCCAGCTAAGTCCGGTTAAGAAAGTATCTAGACTAAATAATAAATTAAAGCCAATGCTTACCACGGCGAAGTCGTCAAATATCAGTTTGCTGTCGACGTTGTTCGTTGGTAGCTCATATGCAATGCATTGGTACGTATAATAGAAACACCACCCTAACACCACGGAGTAGTAACAACTGGATAGAAAGAAAGATTGGTTAAGGAAGGAAAGCCTTCTCGCGGCATTTAATAAGCTGAGAATCTGAGCAGGAAGACATTTATTTATGGATAACACTATTCACAAAAATCCGGAGAGAAGAGCGTAAGCTGTCTAGATTTTGCGAAAAAATATAGGAGCAGACCTGTTTAACAATGATTACCAATAGCTGTTAACGTATCTATTTTATGTCTGGACAGCAAAAATCCTCAGTTACTCTGTAAAAACAACTGTGTGCCACAGGTACACATTCACTGTAACACAATTGCACATCCACAATAATTGTGTACTAGTGGTACACAATTTTGGAAAAAAAACTACATATCTTGTGTACCTCTGGAACAAAATCTTTTGTGGATGTGCAATTTTGTACACAGTTGTTTTTACAGAGTAATATTAAATGTCCCACCCTGTGCGTATGTGAAATGTACAGGGCAGAAAAAGGCGTGTCTACAAATAGCCGATCAGCATCAGCCCTCCCACAGCACATGCTCCGTTTCACAGCTTCACTCTACTATGACCCTGCCCCCAATAGCGGAAGACGACCTTTTCGACGTGGCTATGATGTACAGTCAAAAATCAACGCCCACACGGTTCAGTTTGAATCCGACGGAACAACTTCAGTTTTGCCCATGAGCGAACTACTTTTCATATGCTCTGTCCATATAAACGGGGGAAATAATCTTCAGGTCATTCCTCTTCATGCCAGATGAACAGAAGTATTATACAGAATTGAAAAATAACCGAAATGTTCGACAAACTTCGATTTTACTATTTTTCATGTGACGGTCGTCGGAATTATCTTGAATCGAGTACTCGAGAAGTCTCGAGAACTGTGGCAAGAATCGTGTGTATATCACGCTTGTGAATCGTGTGTATATCACGCTTTTCAATCATGTGCTTTCCTGTATGATCAAATGAAACTATTCCATGACAAGAGTATTAACTTGCATGTCAGGCCTCATTCGACTCACATCATACAAGTTTAACTTACTGTGCATTTTGTCTGCCAGGGAAGTTCATGAGATCTAGCATATGATTCAGATGAGGTGTAACTTTGCCTGTGTATGACACCGGAGGTGTTCTCAAATTTGACTCACTTGATAGCGAAAGGAACGAAAGATATAAATGCGCCACACCATGTGGCCTTGTCACCCATAAAGTGGCGGAAGGACTGGACGATGGCCTTTTTGGTGTAGCGACCCGTGGAGTACTCGATGAGAAGCATGGGTATAGACCACAAGAAGAGGAAGAGAATCCATACCAGGATGAATACCAGCCCACCTGAAAATAGAAATACATATAAGGATACATATCAGTCCACTTGGAGATAGAGAAAAAATATCAGGTTAAATATCAGTCCACTTGGAGATAGAGAAAAAATACCAGGATAAATATCAGTCCACTTGGAGATAGAGAAAAAATACCAGGATAAATATCAGTTCATCTGGAGATAGAGAAAAAATACCAGGATAAATATCAGTTCATCTGGAGATAGAGAAAAAATACTAGGATGAATATCAGTTCACCTGCATGGAGATAGAGAGAAAAATACCAGGATAAATATCAGTTCACCTGGAGATAGGGAAAATCATATCAGGATAAATATCAGTCCACCTCGAGATAAAAAAAAAACAAAAAAACAAACAACCAAGATCAATACCGGTCCAACTTGAAAAGACATACCTGGATAAATATCAGTCCAGTTGGAGATAAAAATAACATACCAGAAAATACCAGTTCCCTTTGAGATTAAAAAAAAAACAAAAAAAATAACAACAGGATAAATACCGGTCCATCTAGATAAAACATACCCGGATGTATATCAGTCCAGTTGGAGATAAAAATAACATACCAGGATAAAAAATACAATCCACCTTGAGATAAAATAAATTCATAACAGGATAAAGACAAGTCCACCTAGAAAAAAACATATCAGGATGAATATCAGTCCACTTGGAGATAAAATAACATATCAGGAAAAACACCAGTTCATCTTGAAATAAACTAACATACGGTACCAGGATAAATACCACTTTGTCTGGTTGAAAAAAGCCCATCAGTCTCGTCCTGGGATGGAATTATCAGAACTGTTCGCAATATTCCTGTTTCCTGTGAATTGTTATGATTTCTCTTCACACCTGTACATCATCAGAGTGGTGCACACCTGTACATCATCAGAGTGATGCACACCTGTACATCATCAGAGTGGTGAAAACTTGGCAGGTACAAATGTACTTACCCTCTGCGTTACTATTCTGTGCCACTATTCTCGGAAACCTCCAGATATTGCCAGTGCCGACAACACACCCCAAACAGGAGACTACAAGACCTATTCGGCTCTGGAAGTGATCCCCCTCCTCCCCTTCGCTCTTTTGGTCCTCGGAATCGTCCGTTCTCTTCTTCTCATGCTGAGAGCATCATAATAGAAAATATGGACAAACGTGTATTAGTAGATATATTATTATTTGAAATATACTTCATCTTGCATTGACACAGAATTACAGATTTCCTAGTTTTTAGAGACACTACGGCCAAAAAGTCTTAAAAAGTATAAAATATTAATGAAGTGAAAGCCATTTTATATTAGTATAATACCATGACGGATCTTCGGATGAGCACAACAGTCAATATACGGTCTTCCGACCGCATCTGTATCTGTTTTGTCCGAATCACCGGCTTTGTACCAAACAACACTGACTTCATCAATCGATCCATACTTGTAATCATTGTTCGGTAATGGGGTCGGTCATAATGACTGGATGAGAAGGGTTTCGTGATTGTGCAGGCCGATATGGATGCATTCTCTAATCAGGTGAAGGTATCATTTCCATGTTGATAGTCCCACATACTATTACATTGTGTGATTTCATTAAAGAATTCCACTGCCTGTACCATTGCTGGCATGTGACACTGAAAAATTGCCTGTAATTCAACGGAAGGGTCTTCAGGTGTTTCTCTGTTTAAGTATATTACCGAAGTATCTACCCATCTGCTATATGTATATCTATGGTAGCCAGGTGCGGCCATCTCGTGTTTCTGCATTCTCGCATCGATAATAGTAACCCGGAAACACGACGCGAAAACGTGAAAGGCGAAACATATTTCGCATCACGTTTTCGCGTTTCGGCGAAACGTATTTCGCATCGCGTCTTCGTGTTTTCGCGTTTTCGTGTTTTCGCGTTTCGCGTTACTATTATGGATGCCAAAATGCGAGATCACGAGATGGCCGCATCACGCTTCCATATACATGTGATTAATATGCAGCCTTGTTATATATTTGGCCTCCTCAGCAACACCATCCCTGCATACGCTATAAACCTCTGGGTTCGAGGATATCATTGAATAAATTGTATTCTACACGTATCCCATCCCACAATCAAAATGAAATGGTGTACTGGTGAAAACATCATGTAGCCTACACAGCGGAGTGAGCATATCGTTACACTTATTTCTCATTGATCACCTTCAGCACATCTATGTGGTACATTTGCACAAGGCTGAAATCCGTTATTACCGGACCAACGAATAGATGATTGTGAGAAATTGAGTTTTACTATACTTTATGTCAATCGAATGCGGCTGTGATTGATTTATCTCTTGAAGATAGAACGAAGATAAGATGCAGAAATGTCACAGCAATCAAGTCGGACAATTGCCAAATGTCGCGTTGCTTACGAGCGTTTAAAGGGTAGAGGAGCGAAAAAACGTAAATTGTGACCTTTCGTACAAAAGGCCTTGAAGGATTAAAATACAAGAGTACTAATAGATGTCTATATTAGTCCAATAAATATGTGCGGATTTTCCACAAATTGTGCCTTTTTTCATAAAACCATGAAATTTGGCACAAAGGAAGATGAAGGCATTAGAAACATTTTTGGACGTGGCTCCTCCGCGAAATGCACCATGGGAAGCCATAGCGGCCATTTTCAAAAAAGACCACCAGATTGTCATGTTGACACAGTTAGGCACACCTAGTTTGTATTATATATCAACAGTACTGCGTTACACGTGATTTTTGAAAGCAGAATAATTGTATGGTTCTATTATAAGACAGCAATATTTCATTAATTGGAGAAAGGGAATAATAATATTGATAATGATAATGAGCAAATTAGGCATAAATATTCAACCAGATATTGTGAATCTTTCAAAGGATTTTGATTTTTCTCATAAAGCACCAAAATTGACACGAAATTAGACATGGCGTTGGGAGAGAAAAGGGATATGGAGTCATTTCGTACTAGGTATATATAGACCGTAAAAAAACATTTTGCAAGATGGCCGCCATGATGCACCGTTACTTGTGACCGTTTCATTATGTGGCTCTGACTATCATCGCCCCCTCGTAGACGAGCAAACTATACATTTTCACGGACAGAGAGTAAGGCATACCTCTCCCAGCAAATGCGACCAGATTGACCTTTAGTTGCCGAGCTGAAGTCGTCTTGTCGGTATGTGCTACGATTTATTGTCCATTATTTTCAATTTTATTTATTTTCTTTGATTTTCTTTCCAGTGCGGTTCTGTATGATAGCACTTTATTACATGGGGCCATGTCAATTTATTGAACACGGACATTTTTGGGAATATTTCGAGGTTGCGCTGAATATGCTTAGACCTATAGTGTCCAAGTGGATTCACTTCACAGCTCTGGGTACATAATCCGCGAATCGTTTTGGTCATACATATACTTATTCGAGAAGTTGAAATCCAGAAAAAAATCTTCATGTTCCATTTATATTCTCTTCTACGGTTATTCAAACCTTATCCAGCAAACTATTTTGAAATCGATGACGTATTGAATCAAATAAACAAGCTGTATAGCCCCACTATGATAAGCTAAGAAGAGATCGAAGATAAGCTCTTATTGTTCTGACTTTCCGGTGAATATCCGGGGATGGGGAGAGATAGGATCGAAAAAAATGGACGATAAGATAAGCACTACATGAAGCCCATTTCATTTGACATTTCGATACATCATGGCTTTGTTTCCAGTAGCAATGTCCAGATATCTCATTCATAGCGTACAGAATCAGCAGACCATATTTTAATTACGGTTCAAATACGTGACTTTCGTTATGGAGATTACAACACATATAAGGGATGTCTCACAAGTGGTTTCAACTCCTAGTGATTTGAGGGTATGGGTGAATGGTTTATTGGGCCACAAAATAAATCTAGCAATGTGGCGATTTAATACCTGGACTTCCAAGATTTGCCAGCTACGTAAACCTTGAAAATTTCGAGAGAGAGACTGTTGCAAAAAAAAACCTTACTATTTTCATTACCTCCGTCGATCAGACGGAGGTCTAGGAATGCAACGTGCAATCTCCCGCCATAAAATTGTCATATGGGGAACCCACGACTCATGTGATTTCCAATACAGTTTGTCATAGTTCCCGACGAAATTTTGAGGCATTTTTCTGGTTTTCTGGACACTTTTGAAATAATGAGGAACCCTCATTGCAATGCATTTCAATGGGCCTTGCTTCTGTAGTCGGGTTCCACCTCCCATCATGCTTCACGAGTTACGGGAGTCAGGTTGGCCGCTTCCAGCGGGAGATTCAACATGGCGGCTCTCTAGGCTATAGAGATAGACGATGCGAATTTTTGCCGTTTTTCTGGTAAGTTTATGTATTATAATGTCTTATATGTTTGTATTGTATTGCTTTTAGCCCTCTGGCATAAATATACAAATAAATTCTATTCTATTCTATTCTGTGTAGATTGGATTAAGTTCTCATAGTATTCATTTCATACTTTTGCAAATTCTTGTAATATGGTCAGGTCCCAGTACTACATCTTGTTGTGTATGATGAAAGAATGAAATATAATGAAGGCCATAAACATTTTCAATCAACTGAGTTTTGATATTAAATGTATACAACTGATTTCAACCGGCAGGTCATGGATTCAGCACTTCTGATATAAGACGCAACATGATGAACCGAAAGTACCAATACAGACTATCGATTGGTTTAGCTGTGTCAGAAAGGTGTGGAATGACAGACGTGGTGAAAATCAGAGCCAGTGATTGGCCAAATAGTATTGTGCCCCCCCACATTGGATATCACCTGATTCCTCAGGAAATAAACATTACGCATGTAATGACCACCTGCGGGGTGATACATGTGTCAATCGGTCAGACATTTCCAAGGATGCCGAGTTCTAACTTAACACAACCATGCCAGACTTCATTCCTTCGCGTAGAATAATTGGATCTAACTTCTACAAAACCTGCAGCTCCCAATAGCTCCTGGATCTAGAACACATAAATAGAGGGACCTAGTTTATCGATGCTATGGCAACAGTATCATGTAGAATAGGATTGTGCGGATAATATCAGATCCATGGAAGTTGAAGTCCTGCAGCATGCTCCACAAATATCATCAAAGGTCATAGAATATCTGCCAGCCAGTTTTGAGTGGTAGCAGCTCCATCTTGGAATGTTTGAATGGATAAGATTATCCAAGTATAGGAAAGAATCTGTATGTTTCTGGCCTGCACCAGTGTAGATCTATACTTTTTTTTTTTTGCAAAATTATCTCCCCTGTCCAGGTGAAGACTTGAATGTGTCTAAAATGATTTAGCTACTATAAACAAACAGTTTATTTCCTGATTATAGGTAAAAGAAAAACATATTTTAATTATTTTATTCAAATTTTAATTCCACTTCTGGTATATGAGCATGTATAAAATACATACAGAATGAACTGCATACAGAATAACACAAAAAATAGGTACATGCATCTCATGCATTGATTACATTAATTCTTAACCAAAGATCAATTCATACAAGAACATGTTTTCCAATAAGTGTATCTTTCTGTGTTAACAGATTACAATCAGTGATGGGTGATATTACAACAATATCATGGTGTTATGTATTGTTATGATTGGCCTAACTTTAACTGCTGGAGGTATTTTTTTCTAATTTGAGGGCAATGTGCAATCATACTAAATTTATCTTCGTAACTTAATTTATTTTCACAATAAGCAACATAATGGAGATTAGCATGTGGAGTTTTACAACATAATATAGTAAGCATCATGGATCTCCATTAGTTTAGTGTAGACATGTATACCCTTGAATATCTGTTACCATGATTCAGTCATAATATTGTCTGTAATACATTGATGTTGACAAGGAATAAACATAATTATTGATAGTATTATTAATTATATGTTGTTTATGATTAACATGATGAACTTTGTATTTGCTGGAATCCAGCCATTTGTTCCACATGGCCAATATTCTCATCAGCCATCACCATTCAATATGAATGTGATACTTGTACAAGTCCATAGTCATTAATACAGTATGGTGAAGGTGACCTGTAACACCAGTATACAAAATTATACCGAGCACATTGAATCCTCATCACATGATGATGAGACAGATCAGAACGGAGTGTCGGTAGAAACAGGTGTGTTTTGTAGATGATTCTGTCAATGGTGATCTAGTGTCACATGCAGTATTCCAAGTTGTCCATCCATATACTCTATTCCATGGCCCAGTATTTCAAGCACGTGAAATCAGACAAAAATTATTTGCGGGGAATGTGACTTCCACATCCCTAGCTGCACATGCTAGTGGGGAACCCTCAATCCCGGGGTAGTTAGATTAGTGAAGTCAACGTCCAACAAATGCAGAATTGAGCTTGGCATCCGGTCCTACGTTATTCAGTGATGTATTCCCCTACCCTATTGCCTCGACGGACCCTATTGCCTCGACGGAGGTCTTAGCGCTCATCCAGCGCTTGTTAACATATAAGTCCATGCAATTTCTTATCAGGGTCGACGTAGTTTCGCAACGAAACACTTCTAAAAGCAAAAGCTTTATGAATAAAGAAATTGCCATCGAGTTTGAATAACATGATGAACGCGTTGTCTTGTCGGCATCCATAAAACTTTTTCCATTTTTATCTGCTCTGAGGAGCTCATCAGCGACGATAATTCAAAGTCAAATAACATGTAGCATTTAACTAGACGTATGACGAAGATGGATTTACGTGGACATTTAGTGTGACTCTGGTGCCTGTCTTTGGACTAACGTAACGTCTTTGCATTTTATTTATAGCTAAACTTTACGGAAATACGCTTCGAAGAAATACGACCATTCCATCGTATATGTACTCTGATGTCTCTGTTATGTCAGGCGATGTGAATTCACATTGGAATTTGATCATTCCATCTTATATACTCGGTGTCGTATGTACTCTGTGTCTCTTTTTTTCTGGGGACGTGAGTTCAAATTAGAGTTGCAGTTTGCATATATAATAGATTAAAAATATCTGTATAGACTAGAAAGTAACTGACCACAATATGCTCTTTACCACAGCTCTCAAAACAAGAGTTTTGGGAGGTGGGAGTGGTTTCAGGTGAGGTGTCGAAATATGGGGTTTCTATACATAACCCGATGCTCCGAGATATGGGGGTTTTATACAAAACCAATGTGGTTGGTATAGGGACTCCATATTTCGACACTTCCCCCTACTCTCCCCCTCCCCCAACATCCTCCCACTCTCCGAAAACTCTTGTGTTTACAGACAATGCACCAGGGAAAGTACCAGCTCGTGGTTGAATCGATTTTTTGTGTTAGCACATGCCTATCACTTATTTTACAAGAGTTTTCAGTCGGTCAGTCGATGAGTACTTGAGTTTACCTAGCTGATGGACTATTGACATATAAGTCCATGCAATTTCTTATCAGGGTCGATGTAGTTTCTCCTCTTCCCACTTCCCTTATATGTGTTGTAATTCAAGGGGAACCCACTGTCTGTGGTCGCCTTGAGGAGAAGAAAGTTCTCATGCATGAGTAAGATGCTATTTACCGCATGCAGATAACTCTATTCGGAAAGTGTATTATCTCCCCCTGAATCATAACCGCTCTCGGAGGCATAAAAACTTACTTTTGGTAAGACATGAGCTCGGGTTCACTTTTGCCTGAGGTCTCGGCAATAATTTCCCATGAAACTATTCCAGACTATTTGTTTGAAAAAAAAAAAAATGTTTTATTATGGGAAATATCTGTGTACAGAATTTACCTATAATCGAAAGTTTTTGTATAAATTTTAAATTTAATATTCTAGAATTGAATAACTAATTGCGAGGACTTTTGTCACTTACCGGAAGTTCCCTGTACCACTTTGCGTCTCTATTGGTACAAGGGAGAAAATAAATCTGAACGAGGCTATACTCCAAACGTTTGTAGAGATATTGGAGTTTGAATTCTAAATCTCATATTCAGGAATTTTATGCAAATGACATTTGGTGATGTCACCAAAATACCCAAGAAATGAGCTTGCTATATAGCATTTTACAAACTAGTGAAGTTTGTTTTCGGAAGAAAACCTTCTTATTTTCAGAAATACAGTTTCCATGGCAACGGGTTACTACGGGCTTTCTTTTGGAAATTGCGCGGGTTATGAAATCTTCATTACTAAATATGCAGTAACAAAGGTCTATGCGATTCATATTCATTAAAAAAAATCAATCACATTGTTAAAGGAAGGCAAAATAACCAGATTCCTATGCATTTTAGAAAAGAAAATATGCCATTATATGTCTGTCTAATTAACTCTATAGTTCACTCCGTGACATCACCAAAGCTCATTTGTACCATGCAGACACAAAAATATATGAAATGCAATATCTCAGCGGCTAGTTGGATAATTTTCATCAAATATTTGTTTTTCTTCTGAAAAATATGACAACAACGTATTCTATCTCACAGAAATTTTAAATTCCCATTTGTGTTCCCCTTCAAGAATTGGTCTGCTAACATGTTTGCTGTCGCCTTCGGAATGTTTGTATATCTTGAAATTAATGAACGGCGAGCTGAAAGTCGATACATACATTAGGCGGAACTAATGCATACTTGAATAAAAAGACGTTTAAAACCATCTGCGAGCTTTGCAAATTATTGGTACACAAATCTCACTCCGGGAAAGATATGTCTTCAAAAACAGTCAGTTACCCCGGTACATTTAAGGACTACATGTACCAAGAATTGCACGTGGTCACGTTTCACAGGTTATGCTTTGATAAACACCCCCATCAGACCTAAAGGTATACATACCAGAACCCTTCACCGATGATATATGTATACGAAGAGTCTATCTCATTCTAATTTGCGGGGGCAGGAGGGTTATTGTAAATGCCAGGTGCTTATTTTAATGACTGTAAAAGTTAATTCTCACTTACTATGGAAAACTGGAATGACAAACAGATATATCAATAATTATATTTCCTGGACTTGGTACCCTGGAAAATAGTTTGATCGGGTGATTATAGAGTGAGTGAGTGAATAGAATTTAACGTCGCTTTCAACAATAATTCAGCTATATCACGACGAACCATCTAAGCACCACCCAGGCCAGTTGTGTTCCTGCTGCTTCAAAGAAGAAATCTTCGAAGCAGCATAGAACCAGACACCCTCCATCACAATGTGATCAATGTCCGTTGGCTCTTCAACTCGGGGCGGCTGATCGACCTTCATGGGCTCTTCAATTCCAAAATCCGTCTCCATGCGATCTGAATCATCCGGTCTAGAGCTTGGCGAATGTGATCCATGGATGGCACGTTGGTGACGTCTCAATTGTCTGGGATGCTGTACTTCATGTCAATCACATGTGTGACGACGTAAACTGTCCAGGTGATGAAAGAGCATCGTGGTAGAGCGTCTGCTGAAACGACCCAGTACGCTTGCTTTTATAGGGCGAACCGTCAAACTATTTTTAGTGCAAACGATTCAAACTGGCTTGACATGTGTACGTCATGACCTGTCCTCCTTACTGTCATTATAGGGGAAAACGGGGAAAGGTTCAACCCTACATTAGGATCAGTCAGGACAGGCGCTTGGGGGTTCCTGGCTCTATCTTGTACCAATAAAACGCATAAGACAGGTTGTTGGTTGAGGTTTCATTTTTTTATTCAACAACGTCAGAACAACAACGTGAAAACTTAAGCCCAGATCGGGGCGTGCACATTGAAATGTTCTTCGATGAAGTCATACCTCAGCACATCCCGCTCCTCGGGGTACGCGTCAAACTTTTGCACGATAAGGTATCCACGGCAATGATGGTATAGGTAAAACATGCTCTCGGGGAGCTGGCGGGTGTGGGTTCCGCTGATGGTACGAGTGTCACTCTGCGTTCGTTGAGAACCCTCTATATGGGTAATAGGTGGGTCCTCAATCGGCGATCTTCAAGGGTATCGGGTTTAAGACCGCGAACAGGTAACGCATGAAATAGATGTTCAGAGGATATATTCGACTCCCAAATAGGATTTGTGCTCTGTCGATGGGATTGGTGAACAATACGAAGTATTGCCCCTTCAAGGTCATATGTATATACGCCTTCCCTCGAGTAAAGAGATTCTCTCTCAAATAAATCACAGACAAATTCCGATGATGGGACCCTTTGGTAAACAATTCGGCCATGTTTGAATTGTCCTTGGCCGCACCCTTGAGATCATCCAGTGTTACATGTACCACGCTGGACTGCTCGGGATCAAAATAATACGCTTGTCCGATATCGTGAGGAATGCATGCATGGAATGAAGCTTGCATTTTGTAACCGCATAGTCTCGTAGGCGTGCTGCCACTGGCTAGCACCAGACAATACTGATACAGCTGACTGGCCCTTCCTCTAAGAATTTGACCACGATGACCGTCATCGTATAGGGATGCTCTATTCGACTTGGTGGACCGATAGCGGGACTCGACTGTCTCCATTGCAATTGGCTGTGTTTACATTGAATGTGTTTGCGCATATTGTCGCGACGAGAGAAGGTTTTCTGACGTTCTCGACATGATGCCCGATCAGAGGGTGAATAAAAACCGACGCTAATATTCAAATACATTCTGCGAAAGGATTTTAGCGTGGTCAATGAGATATGTCCATTCCATATTGTAATACTGAAAGGTGTATACCATGTAGACTTGTAATAATATAGGGTGTATGCATACCACATAACGCAATGCGTTCTCCGCCCTCATTTTGTTTTGAGAGAACAATCTCAGACTTGCCCAGACATGTTCACTGGATGTGACCTCGCACCCGAAAATGCGCGCTGACCTGGATGTTGCGCGGCGACCCGGTGATGCACGGTACTGCGCAGGCGCGGTGACCGAAAATCACAAAATCATCCGGTGACCTTTGATCATTACTCCCAAACACTACCAAGGTCAAATCTGGGAAATACGTATTTTCTTTACTATTGAGGTACCACATCTGCGCGAAACCAGTAAAACCAAATATCGATAAAAAAAATTCTGGGCATGTTTGCCCCAGTACATTTGTAAAGGGGGTTGTAACCTCCTTTCTCTCGCAGTTATTTTGCATTTAAATATCGAGAGAAGATCCAGCTGTCGATAGCGAGCAGTCTGAATGTATGTCAGCCCTCGTCATATTAGCCGACACCAAAGAGATTTTGTCTCCAGTGATCTCGATGTTCATTTCTCGCAAACAGATTTTAATTGTCAAGTTTTGAAAATATGTATTATTTATCATGGAAAGATTATGTGACGTTGGGTCATTTATTCACTGTATATGAAACATAACGGCCCTTTCCGTTAGGCTCTATTAATAAAATCAAATCAATCTGTGAATCAGAAAATATATCCTTTTGCTTTCAATTATCGTTAGTAGGTAATCGCTCAGTAAACCCATATTACTAATACAATGTCATCATAGATATAATATGATAGTACGGTATCGATATGTAGTATGTATCTGAAATGCACGTGGTACTGTCATACGGTGTCGTTTACGAGATTAAATACCTGAGTTTATCTGCCAAAAGTAGGCCAATGTGATAGAGTAAGGGTCGCCGTTACGTACTAAGTGAAAAACATTCCAACATTCCAACTCACGGGGTTTTCCCGTATAACGGGGGGCGGGGGGACAGGGAGGGTCCTCGGAAATGACGATTCTATGTCATGTCAATTTCTGGATCATTGTCTATTTGAAGAATGACGTCCTTGTGAAACAATATTGTATACACGTCCTATTTTGAGATTTTTTTTCGAAACTTAACGTTGTAAATAAATCATATTGATTATTTTCAGCTAGTCATGAATATTCCTACTATGTAGGCTACAGATCGCAAATTGTCCGGTAATGAGTCAGTCCATACGAATCCTTTCGTCGGCAAAATAAGGAGAACCGTTGACATTAGAACCTTGATTTTTGGCATGAACGTGCATTAGGGCATTGTTACCAGCAAGTTCTGAGCTGATCGAATTCTGATGAAAATTTGATATATAATTAATTTTTTATTATTTATTGATGACTCGAGTGCACTGTCATGCCCATCAGGAACCCCTGGCTGTATTATTCTCTGTGACTTTTAAGCGCCTGGGACTAACTTCGGCCGCCCAGCACTAAAGCCAAAAAAAATGATGCGCCCAGCTCTCGAAAATATCAGTAACTTTAATGGTACTTGCCAAAATATGTCGGCATTATACGTTTCCAGGTAGCTCCGCCATGTTTTCCCTAATAGTCCACGAACATCTGCCGTAAATTGTTGGAAATATTCGGGAACCCTCGTGATCATGCTGGTCGCTGTTAGCCGGTGGTATTGCGGAAGGCTACCGAAATCCCAGAATCTCGCGTCAGGCGAGCTGTATATGCCACGATGCATGAAGGAAGCAAATCATTTGATCGGAGAATGGAGGTTGTTATTTCGTCTGCTGCGAAGTTTTACCGAGCCACGAATATCACTTGACATGTATTTTATAAATCAATGTCATGAAGCGCCAAGCAACTTTGAAAAACTTCTTCTCACAGAAGCGTCAGAAGTCCAATGAAGGTAAATCTTTTGTTGGCTTTCGGTGGTCGTTCATGCCAAGAAAACTGTGGTCCGTTTTGCCCCAGCGTTTTATCGCATTTAATGAGTATCAGTTACCACAACCGAGTCCTGTCCGGCTAAAAATACCCTGTCATTGATCCACATTCCACTATGCCACATGGACCTATTACTGAGGTTAATCTTAACGTGCTTCTGGGACAACTCCACAGCTCTGAAAATGATTCTTGTCCGAGATCATAGGCCTACTGCATATACCCTCAAACAATCAGCGCTGTTCCCATAACTTAAATTGTTAAACCATATCATTGAAATAATATAGCAGAAAACATTGCTGTAAGTTATGATATGTACACTATGACCAAAGACATGTTCATAATGTGCTAATCGGATAGTTAGGACAAACATGCATCAGAGAGTGTGTGACTTGGGTTCAAGGGTTAAGATTTTGGAGGGAAATATAATTTTGACAGCAGAAATATGACCCCGCCATGTGCTGATTAGAGCGCTAAAACAGGGTAGGCTAAATGGACCCTTTTCAATGCAGTATTTTTTGGCATGTGTTGTTGTTCTAAAACGTCAGCTTCCAAAAATATTTTAATTATATCTATATTAAAAGCACACTCGTACGTCGTAATCAGTCTATTAGATCTACATGTACTATGAGATATCTATAATATGGCTAGTTTAACAGTAGGCCCACACTTGAATCCAGCATTAAACTGGAGATTCCTGAGTAATCTATTTTTAGCCTAACTTACATTGTAATGTTGACACACATTCCGATAGCACACACATTCCAATGGTATCCGTTTTCACTCATTTGCTGGTCTTGGAATTTCGTTGAGATTGAAGGCATATTATACTGCACGTTTTATATATCCAGCCTATACAACATTGCATCATTTCTTCAGTTCAGTCATTAGTTAAAAAATGTTCTACCTCAAAAAGAAATAAAAAATGGCTGGATTTTATGAGAGAAATTACTAAATTTAAACACAACAATGACCCTATTATATGTTATTACTGAAGAAATCGATAATAAAATCATCGTTGTGTTTTAAATTCAGTAACCTATAACCAGTTGTTTATTTTGTTCGTGTGTGCTTTATTGTTCATTGATTATTATTATGTACTCTCTTCAGATGAGGTACCTTGAAGTTGAATGCCAAATAAATATATCCATGGAGAATGGCTCTCTAGTGATGCCTGATTTGATTCTTGCATTCTAACAAATCTCTGATCTTCACCTTTCTCACTTCAAATTTGTGTTTCTTATCCAGTTTCCTGTCTTATTTAGGACTACAAACATTTACTTCTCAACTGCTCTGACAGAGCATCATTCCCTACGCTAATTTAAGAAAAATCGCCTAATGCCGAGAAGGGGGGGGGGGGTCCCCGCTCTCTCGGACTCTCCCCCCAACACTTCGTGCTGTACTGCTGGGCTGATCATTCTCCAGGGTAATAGAAACTGAGGGCGATAATAGTTGCTACGCTAATGACTCACCAGCGGTGACATCTGGAAAAGTTAATAGTTCCCACTGTCAATTAGAGACGCTATATAAATTCTCTCATGGTAGCACACAGGGCCCCCAAGTCATCTCTCGAGTACACACTTAAATTATCTCAAACCCTATTTCGTAGGTCCAGTGACGTTAGTCACACTGTCATGTTTAAAATACCTGTACCGAAAAGCTTGGCAAGGAAAAAAGGACAATATGTATCAGAACTCGAACTGGTCCTAATCATATTATTTTAATTAATAAAATTAGCTCAATCGAGCTGAAGTCATGGATGTACAGAACAGGTCTTAAAAAAGTAATTAACCCATTGTTGCGGTATCGTTATACCAAACATCAATATTAAAAATATATACCTAATAGACAAAGAAATACGCACCTGGAGAAGTCCCTTGGTTTCATCAGTGTCGGCCATTCGTAACATAGGTCCGATAGCACAATATCAGCTCTGGAACACAATTTGTTTAGGCTAAATTCGTCAACAGATGGTCCGATAAAGCTGACTGTTATATCGAGATTCATCAAAGTTCACCGATTGACAGTATATATCGTGTATCCCTGCTGTGTCTCCGATCACACTACAAAATTTGTATATTTTCTCGCTGATGGTAATATATCCAGTTCCTCTATTAATCGTCGTGATCAATTTAGTTATTTCTCAAGTCAGTTATCAGAGAAAATATGTTCTTAAATTTTGATTCTCTAAATATACAAGTAGCGTGACATAGCTGTTTGATGAGCACGTGTTTGATCACATGTGTGGTCAAGACGTCTCTCCATATTTACTGAACTTCGATCTCGGGGCTGTTCGTTAGCCCTAAACCGTGTTGTAGCCTGGTTGTATGTTGTGATAACTTCTTCGTAAGATTGGAGGAGGATTAGTGTAGACATGGTAGATGTTCTAAGAAATGTCATCATCCATAATGCAGGTGTATATACTCCGTACCAGCACAACATGATCACGTGCTCTTTACAGCTGGTATACTCGAACCGTCCGTTTAAAATAACAGGGTGAGTGAGTGAATAGAATTTAATGTCGCTTTCAACAATATCACGACGAACCAACTAAGCACCACCCAGCCCAGTTGTGTTCCTGCTACTTCAAAGAAGAAATATTTGAAGCAGCATGGAACCAGACACCCTCCATCCACCATATAAAACACTGAGGACAGCGCACAAGACACAGACAGGACGCTACATGGTGCAATAAAGACAAGTGATATTGCAGTGCTAGACATCACATTATCAAGTTCGTGTTGCTTCTCAGCAAAATGCATTGAAGCAACAGGAACCTGGACCCACCCAACCACCTTCTTAAAATAACAGTCAACCGATAGACAGCGTTCGATTGCTATGCGCCATGCGCCTTCAGAAGACAAATTCGTTGAAGTTCCAGGCGAAAGAGATATGGGGGCGTCTCTGTAGTCAAAACAAACACGGATCCGAACATTTGAATTCAAAATAATCAGAAGGGGGAAAATATACTACATTTAGCACTTAGCGCTTAATTCGCCAAAAAATATGAGCATATTCGGACAGGTGACAAAATCACTAATACTGTTCAGAATGACTATTAATAAAACTGCTAGTCTTCGTTCTGACGAATTCGTCTTCTGTCATGGCTCGGCTTCGAAAGACGAACCACGATTAGGGATGATGAGAAATGTGAGAAGTGAAAGCTCCTAGTATATTGGGCACAGAAGTGGAATACAATATTGTATGGAATTTTTCAACTTCAAATCATATCATATTTTGATTTGACGCTCTGATCTCCCAAATTTAAAGGGACTTCCGAAAGGGTGTGTTATAATGACAGATCCAAATAAGGTAATAGGGTGAAACAGACATTTCAAAATAAAAGAAATTTTTTGCATGGACAAAATCTCAGTATTTCCTGAGATGTGACCAGGCAAAGTTGGAGAAAATGAAGAGAAATTCTCACATGAAAATGAGGCCAGTGATGTGATAGATGTAAGCCAAGATAATTAGATATCTTTCCTTTGTAGTATCTTTATTTGTATACACAGTACGAGCTGATTAGTTAAACCTGACCACTCCTTACTTTACTGTAAATTCTAAATGAAAGTGTTTAATGATACTATTGACTGTAATTCCGAAATTATCAGAGTGATTTTTTTTTCTAAACATGAATTCAGATTCCAGAGAAAGTCTATTTCCAATATTTATTTTGAGTGTGACTAATGTTGCCCCTGGACGAGAAAAGCTGTTGTGCAAACCGTGTTGATATGGTAACTCATTTTGGGTTTATTTGCATATTTCACGAAAGTTAATGAATGCATAATTATCCAAAGCACCTATATGTAAAATATCAGTACAGGCTGAGATATGGACAAAACATTCTCTCTCATTTTCTATGCAAATGAAATGTTATAGGTGGAATTTTAGAGGTTAAAGGACCTGAAGCGGTTAATGAAATTTTGCCCCCCATCAGGTGCAGGAGTGCCAAAATAAAATATCACGTACGAAAGAAAAATAATTCAGTTACCATAAAGTATACAAAATAATCTACTTTGAGGTGAAAACAGCACACTTTTCTCTCCGTAAACATATGAAGCCAGTCCAGAACCAAGACCGTGTTTGGGCAACAACAAACTAATGACACGGTTAATATTTCGGGGTTTAGTTTATCATGGTTCTGGACTGCAGGCTTCATATGTTTATGGAGAGGAAAGTGTACAGTTTTCACCTCAACTTGACGATTTTGTACATATCCACTAACCCTGTATGGCCTGGGCTTTTTGGGACCTGCTGGGGGGGGGGGGTGTCGAACTTTTCTGGGACCACACGTGATCGCCATCTTGAATTTTTCCTGCTCCTCTGCTCGGCGGTTATGCAATTAGGTTCAAAATGACCCCAATATGATAAACTATAAAGTCACGGAGGTTCAGCTCTCCATTTTTTGTCGTTCCGGAGATAGCGCATAGAGTTTGGTAGGGGGGGGGGGGCATTCCCCCTCTCCCAGGCCAGGTAGGGTTAAAAATTCATAATACTCAGGGCCTATGAAATACTCAGAGCTCAAGACAAGACAAGATAAGATAATATACTTTACGCTATAACTGAAAAAATTCTTTCGTACGTGATATTTCATTTTGGTACTCCAAACCGCAAATCGCATTAAACCGCGCCAAGTCCTTTTCATGAGAACCGGAACAATAGCCTGCCATATTTCAATAACCGCTTTATATTTGGGCATTTTCACAAGATAAACATGATAAATACCGTTACTTTCAGAATTTGAAGGTCTATAGGTGGATATTACGAAAGCCGATTAAGGACATGATATAGATATTTTTTTTTACATATTTACGAACTTCTCATAATGACCAAGCCATTATTACTAACAAAGTCGTAATTACGAGCTACTAAGTCGTTACATCTATAACGAGATACTAGCTCGTAATTACAGAGCTCATACCCGAAGGACCACTCGTTATTACGAGAAACTACATCTGAACAATTACGCGATACTAAATCTCGTAAGTCTCGTAACTCGTAATTACGTGACACTTAGTCGTTATTACAGAGTTACAGGGTCATTTTAACCAGAAACTAACTCCTAATTTTGAGATACTAAGTCGTTTTTACGATTTACAAGGTCATTATAACGATATACCAACTCGTAATTACGAGACACTAAGTCGTTGTTACAGAGTTACAGGGTCGTTTTAACGAGAAACTAACTCGTAATTTTGAGATACTAAGTCGTTTTTACGATTTACAAGGTCATTATAACGATATACCAACTCGTAATTACGAGACACTAAGTCGTTGTTACAGAGTTACAGGGTCGTTTTAACGAGAAACTAACTCGTAATTACGAGACACTAAGTCGTTGTTACAGAGTTACAGGGTCGTTTTAACGAGAAACTAACTCGTAATTACGAGATACTGAGTCATTATTACAGAGTTGCAAATTCGTAATTATTACGAGTTATGACGAGAAATTGCAAGAAATTGGATATGCACTTATATGTACTAGTCAAATTGAATAGTTTTATACGTAACTTTTATCATGTGAAGCCCCCAGAAACACAAAAGTATTGGCACATTACATTTATGATGGTTTTGAATCAGTACCATAAGTACCAAGATAAAGTTTAGTACCGGCTAAGAATGTCCACTGGCTAAGAGTGTCTTGCTCCTAACTTCTAGCCCAGCTAGAACGTTTTCTCTTATCCATCACACCGGTACTGAAAGACATGGTCATCACTCTGAACTACATGTCAGTCCATGCACGTACGTTTTAACCATTGTATTGTACAATTTGTCTAATAAATTCTTCTCTTATCTTATCTTATCTATGTGGTGTGCCTCACTTGCGGCGGATCACCGTTGCAGTTAATTGCTGTAAAATCCCTACATCATTAATGCGCGAGGTCAGATGACTTCGACAGAATCGGCCGAGCGGTCGCAAATGATGCCCTCATATTATGATGAGAAAGGAATGCAGAAATTCGGATAAAAAACCAGGCTGATGCGACCTTGGATGTTTCAATGTGATAAGATTGCAGACTAAATTAGATTAATGTGCATTAAAATGTGATGCGGTTGCGGCCAATGTCGGATTTATTACGCGTAGTATGGGAAACATGAAATTACAACACATATAAGAGAAAAAAGTCCCTTCTGGCGACAGTACGGCCGCTTCCGATAAACACCGATAAAATACGCAATCTCGAACCCAGAGTCATCCGGTCCTGTCCTCCCTACAGACTCTGGTTGCACGGTCGCCAATACGAGCTCTGAGTCCACAAAGATATAAAACTGGAAAAAATAAAAAAAAAAATAAAAAACTGAGAAAGAAAATAGTACCCCACTAATTGCATCTAATAAATTCCTCAATTAATTCATGGCACACATTGCAGAAAAGAAAAAAAATCCACACACGTGAGCGTTCTGTGGAATGCCTGACGTCGGCACTGTAGGCGAAGACCATCCAACATGGAGGGTCATCGTCACGCAGTCTCTGAATGCCACCCGCGAAATTTGAATCCTCCTGAATTCACGAAGTACTGCCGCTTGTCAGGTTGGCGTACAGAAAGGTCGAGATATTGGCGCAAATTATGGTCTGATCAGCTGATGGTAGCCTACTTTATCAGAATGCACTTACCTTGTATCCAAGAAACCACGATTCCTCCTCGAGATTCCCCTCCATCACTGGCAACAGCTATGCGCCGGGCAGAACGTTTACGACTTCCGGGACTTCGGGCAAAACGATTTTGCAAAGGATCACGGGACCAAGAATCTTGGCAAATTGAACGACCGTGTTCCCAGGGGTTAGCTGAAGTGTGGCCATTTTCCAGCGACGGAAGCGACCGATAGTGGCGAGGTTGCAAAATACGACGAGTACTGGAATCTCCGACATTTGAGCAAAATGGCGGACAAGTGTCCAGATCTGCAGGAGGTAAACTTGTCTTTACCTCATTGCCGAGTTCATGTGCTGCCATGCACTATATAAATAACCCTATGGAGCGATGGTTGTACTTTTCTTCCAATCCATCCAACAATCGGCGTACTGGTACTTGAAAAATCGAGGTGCAATTTGGGATACCGTGTTCTTGTCCAGTCCACTAATTAACAGTACTAAATTACCATGCACCAGGATTCCGTGCGTTTACACACGGTATCCCAAATTATAGCTCGATTACTCAAGTTAGTACGACGAATGTTATATAGATTGAACGAAAAGTACACTCTTCGTCCCATAGGCTTATTCATGTAGTACATGAGCGCACATGGACTCATTACATTCCTGCTCACTCCCCAACATTCGGTGTTGATGTTGTGATGCCCCTCTAATGGTTTGTGCGTGGTGAAGCAAGGAATTCCCCAAGAAATTTGCAGAAGGTAGTATTCCATTACACAATTGTTATATAATGGTTGAATATATAACAAATATCATGAATCCACACGAACATATTTTGCTTAAGGAATATAATACGATTAAAATTATACCAACAGTTTGCAAAGTCGTCACAGCGACAGCGTCAATATTGAGTCTAAGACGACAATTACGGGAGCCGATCAACAGAGAATCTAGAAGAGAGAGGGAAAGGTTCAAACAAAATGTATTTCCTATTGTTTGACATATTTTCCTTGGGAGAAAATCTGAAATCTGGAATTAAATCCAGAATTTGCAAGAAATAAATAGTGAGATTGTCAATAATCGGAATAATAAAATATCGGATATTGCAGATATTAATTGATAACGATATTCACACCATGAACTATAGTTTGTTCCTCAAGATTATTGATCGATAGAAAGATATGCCTATTATACGCATATATTTACTGAAATATTTGAGAACTTTGGCATACAACTAGTGGCCACAACAATTATACAGGGGGAAAACCCTGTGGCTACTGCTGCTGATATACGATCATACCATCCTTGTTAATAAAGTTTGTTGTCGATAGGTAAAAATGATCGTAAAGTAGTAAAATTTTTGGAAACCGGTATCCTGCGAATGCTAACGCGTGTGCTTTCTGCCCTCGGGCAGTAGCTGCAACGGCGGTTGCTGTGCAGTTTACGTCACTTCCGCTTCCCGATGGGCTTCCTGAACACAGCAGAAAATAAAACTGGTCATCTCTTAACGATAACTAAATTGATGAAACAAAAATTAGAGTGTGGGGCCTCATTCAAGTTGTGCAAACGCCGACACGTGGCTTTGTTACAGTGTGTCGAAAATAGTTCTTCCTGGTCGATGACGTCATGTAGAGCGAACTCTGATGGCCACACATTTTGATAGAGGTAGAGTCTCAACGTACATCTCCCTTTATTTATGGAATGAGACTCACTGATGAGGTGAGCAAAATCTTCCGATCAAGTAGTTTGTCCACCAGTTTTCAAACGTACCTCGACGGGGATTTCCAGAGGTCGATGTGTTTAGCCGATGTTTGAAAGGAGCGATCACGCCGTTTACATCAAGGACATTCACGTTTCCCATAACCCACGTTATCAAATCCGATATCAGTGGTAATCGCATTTCGTTTTACTGTACATAATCCAATTTAGTCTGTGATCTTTATAACCGATTTACTGCATTCCTCTCCCATAGATATGGGGAGGAGTCTGAGGAAGGGGGGGGGGGGGAGATATACCGGTATGGATTTTCTTTGTAAAGAATCAGTATACTGTATAATGGTAACTTACCGGTCTGAAGTTTAATTGTACAGAATCAATATAGATGTTATATAATGGTAACTTATACCGGTCTGAAGTTTAATTGTACAGAATCAATATAGATGTTATATAATGGTAACTTATACCGGTCTGAAGTTTAATAGTACAGAATCAATATAGATGTTATATGATGGTAACTTATACCGGTCTGAAGTTTAATTGTACAGAATCAATATAGATGTTATATGATGGTAATTTATACCGGTCTGAAGTTTAATTGTACAGAATCAATATCGATGTTATATGATGGTAACTTATACCGGTCTGAAGTTTAATTGTACAGAATCAATATAGATGTTATATAATGGTAACTTATACCGGTCTGAAGTTTAATTGTACAGAATCAATATAGATGCTATATAATGGTAACTTATACCGGTCTGAAGTTTAATTGTACAGAATCAATATAAATGTTATATAATGGTAACTTATACCGGTCTGAAGTTTAATGGTACAGAATCAATATAGATGTTATATGATGGTAACTTATACCGGTCTGAAGTTTAATTGTACAGAATCAATATAGATGTTATATAATGGTAACTTATACCTGTCTGAAGTTTAATTGTACAGAATCAATATAGATGTTATATAATGGTAACTTATACCGGTCTGAAGTTTAATTGTACAGAATCAATATAGATGTTATATGATGGTAACTTATACCGGTCTGAAGTTTAATTGTACAGAATCAATATAGATGTTATATAATGGTAACTTATACCGGTCTGAAGTTTAATTGTACAGGATCAATATAGATGTTATATGATGGTAACTTATACCGGTCTGAAGTTTAATTGTACAGGATCAATATAGATGTTATATGATGGTAACTTATACCGGTCTGAAGTTTAATTGTACAGAATCTATATAGATGTTATATGATGGTAACTTATACCGGTCTGAAGTTTAATTGTACAGAATCAATATAGATGTTATATGATTGTAACTTATACCGGTCTGAAGTTTAATTGTACAGAATCAATATAGATGTTATATGATGGTAACTTATACCGGTCTGAAGTTTAATTGTACAGAATCAATATAGATGTTATATAATGGTAAATTATACCTGTCTGAAGTTTAATTGTACAGAATCAATATAGATGCTATATAATGGTAACTTATACCAGTCTGAAGTTTAATTGTACAGAATCAATATAGATGTTATATGATGGTAACTTATACCGGTCTGAAGTTTAATTGTACAGAATCAATATAGATGTTATATAATGGTAACTTATACCGGTCTGAAGTTTAATTGTACAGAATCAATATAGATGTTATATGATGGTAACTTATACCGATCTGAAGTTTAATTGTACAGGATCAATATAGATGGTATATAATGGTAACTTATACCGGCCTGAGGTTTAATTGTACAGAATCAATATAGATGTTATATGATGGTAACTTATACCGATCTGAAGTTTAATTGTACAGGATCAATATAGATGTTATATGAAGGTAACTTATACCGGTCTGAAATTTAATTGTACAGAATCATTATAGATGTTATATGATGGTAACTCATACCGGTCTGAGGTTTAATTGTACAGAATCAATATAGATGTTATATAATGGTAACTTATACCGGTCTGAAGTGTAATTGTACAGAATCAATATAGATGTTATATAATGGTAACTTATACCGGTCTGAAGTGTAATTGTACAGGATCAATATAGATGTTATATAATGGTAACTTACACCGTTCTGAAGTGTAATTGTACATAATCAATATAGATGTTATACAATGGTAACTTATACCGGTCTGCAGTGTAATTGTACAGGATCAATATAGATGTTATATAATGGTAACTTATAACGGTCTGAAGTTTAATTGTACAGAATCAATATAGATGTTATATGATGGTAACTTATACCTGTCTGAAGTGTAATTGTACAGAATCAATATAGATGTTATATAATGGTAACTTATACCGGTCTGAAGTGTAATTGTACAGGATCAATATAGATGTTATATAATGGTAACTTATACCGGTCTGAAGTGTAATTGTACAGGATCAATATAGATGTTATATAATGGTAACTTATACCGGTCTGAAGTTTAATTGTACAGAATCAATAAAGATGTTATATAATGGTAACTTATACCGGTCTGAAGTGTAATTGTACAGAATCAATATAGATGTTATATAATGGTAACTTATACCGGTCTGAAGTTTTAATTGTACA
This sequence comes from Hanleya hanleyi, assembly GCA_036873755.1. Taxonomy (NCBI): domain Eukaryota; kingdom Metazoa; phylum Mollusca; class Polyplacophora; order Lepidopleurida; family Hanleyidae; genus Hanleya; species Hanleya hanleyi. The sequence continues at coordinate 26,628 of JAVTVY010027941.1, read as the reverse complement.
GAATCAATATAGATGTTATACAATGGTAACTTATACCGGTCTGAAGTTTAATTGTACAGAATCAATATAGATGTTATATGATGGTAACTTATACCGGTCTGAAGTTTAATTGTACAGAATCAATATAGATGTTATATGAAGGTAACTTATACCGGTCTGAAGTGTAATTGTACAGGATCAATATAGATGTTATATAATGGTAACTTATACCGGTCTGAAGTTTAATTGTACAGAATCAATATAGGTGTTATATGATGGTAACTTATACCTGTCTGAAGTGTAATTGTACAGAATCAATATAGATGTTATATGATGGTAACTTATACCGGTCTGAAGTGTAATTGTACAGAATCAATATAGATGTTATATAATGGTAACTTATACCGGTCTGAAGTTTAATTCTACAGAATCAATATAGATGTTATACAATGGTAACTTATACCGGTCTGAAGTTTAATTGTACAGAATCAATATGTATGTTATATGATGGTAACTTATACCGGTCTGAAGTTTAATTGTACAGAATCAATATAGATGTTATATAATGGTAACTTATACCGGTCTGAAGTTTAATTGTACAGGATCAATATAGATGTTATATGAAGGTAACTTATACCGGTCTGAAGTTTAATTGTACAGAATCAATATAGATCTTATACAGTGGTAACTTATACCGATCTGAAGTTTAATTGTACAGGATCAAGATAGGTGTTATATAATGGTAACTTATACCGGTCTGAAGTTTAATTGTACAGGATCAATATAGATGTTATATGAAGGTAACTTATACCGGTCTGAAGTTTAATTGTACAGAATCAATATAGATCTTATACAGTGGTAACTTATACCGATCTGAAGTTTAATTGTACAGGATCAATATAGATGTTATATAATGGTAACTTATACCGGTCTGAAGTTTAATTGTACAGAATCAATATAGATGTTATATGATGGTAACTTATACCGGTCTGAAGTTTAATTGTATAGAATCAATATAGATGTTATATGAAGGTAACTTATACCGATCTGAAGTGTAATTGTACAGAATCAATATAGATGTTATATAATGGTAACTTATACCGGTCTGAAGTTTAATTGTACAGAATCAATATTGATGTTATATAATGGCCAACTTATATACCGGTCTGAAGTCTAATTGTACAGAATCAATATAGATGTTATATAATGGTAACTTATACCGGTCTGAAGTTTAATTGTACAGAATCAATATAGATGTTATATAATGGTAACTTATACCGGCCTGAGGTTTAATTGTACAGAATCAATATAGATGTTATATGATGATAACTTATACCAGTCTGAAGTTTAATTGTACAGAATCAATATAGATGTTATATAATGGTAACTTATACCGGTCTGAAGTTTAATTGTACAGAATCAATATAGATGTTATATGATGGTAACTTATACTGGTCTGAAGTTTAATTGTACAGAATCATTATAGATGTTATACAATGGTAACTTATACCGGTCTGAAGTCCAATTGTACAGAATCAATATAGATGTTATATAATGGTAACTTATACCGGTCTGAAGTTTAATTGTACAGAATCAATATAGATGTTATATGATGGTAACTTATACCGGTCTGAAGTTCAATTGTACAGAATCAATATAGATGTTATACAATGGTAACTTATATCGGTCTGAAGTTTAATTGTACAGAATCAATATAGATGTTATATAATGGTAACTTATACCGTTCTGAAGTTTAATTGTACAGAATCAATATAGATGTTATATGATGGTAACTTATACCGGTCTGAAGTTTAATTGTACAGAATCAATATAGATGTTATATAATGGTAACTTATACCGGTCTGAAGTTTAATTGTACAGTATCAATATAGATGTTATATGATGGTAACTTATACCGGTCTGAAGTTTAATTGTACAGAATCAATATAGATGTTATACAATGGTAACTTATACCGGTCTGAAGTTTAATTGTACTGAATCAATATAGATGTTATATAATGGTAACTTATACCGGTCTGAAGTTTAATTGTACAGAATCAATATAGATGTTATATGAAGGTAACTTATACCGGTCTGAAGTTTAATTGTACAGAATCAATATAGATGTTATACAATGGTAACTTATACCGGTCTGAAGTTTAATTGTACAGAATCAATATAGATGTTATATAATGGTAACTTATACCGGTCTGAAGTTTAATTGTACAGAATCAATATAGATGTTATATGATGGTAACTTATACCGGTCTGAAGTTTAATTGTACAGAATCAATATAGATGTTATACAATGGTAACTTATAGCGGTCTGAAGTTTAATTGTACAGGATCAATATAGATGTTGTACAATGGTAACTTATACCGGTCTGAAGTTTAATTGTACAGAATCAATATAGATGTTATATAATGGTAACTTATACCGGTCTGAAGTTTAATTGTACAGAATCAATATAGATGTTATATGATGGTAACTTATACCGGTCTGAAGTTTAATTGTACAGAATCAATATAGATGTTATATGATGGTAACTTATACCGGTCTGAAGTTTAATTGTACAGAATCAATATAGATGTTATATAATGGTAACTTATACCGGTCTGAAGTTTAATTGTACAGGATCAATATAGATGTTATAAAATGGTAACTTATACCGGTCTGAAGTTTAATTGTACCGAATCAATATAGATGTTATATAATGATATCTTATACCGGTCTGAAGTTTAATCGTACAGAATCAATATTGATGGTATATAATGGTAACTTATACCGGTCTGAAGTTTAATTGTACAGAATCAGTATAGATGTTATATAATGATAACTTATACCGGTCTGAAGTTTAATTGTACAGAATCAATATTGATGTTATATAATGGTAACTTATACCGGTCTGAAGTTTAATTGTACAGAATCAATATAGATGTTATATAATGATAACTTATACCGGTCTGAAGTTTAATTGTACAGAATCAATATAGATGTTATATAATGATAACTTATACCGGTCTGAAGTTTAATTGTACAGAATCAATATAGATGTTATATAATGGTAACTTTTACCGGTCTGAAGTTTAATTATACAGAATCAATATAGATGTTATACAATGATAACCTATACCGGTCTGAAGTTTAATTGTACAGGATCAATATAGATGTTATACAATGATAACCTATACCGGCCTGAAGTTTAATTGTACAGGATCAATATAGATGTTATATAATGGTAACTTATACCGGCCTGAGATTTAATTGTACAGAATCAATATAGATGTTATATGATGGTAACTTATACCGATCTGAAGTTTAATTGTACAGGATCAATATAGATGTTATATGATGGTAACTTATACCAGTCTGAAGTTTAATTGTACAGAATCAATATAGATGTTATATAATGGTAACTTATACCGGCCTGAGATTTAATTGTACAGAATCAATATAGATGTTATATGATGGTAACTTATACCGATCTGAAGTTTAATTGTACAGGATCAATATAGATGTTATATGAAGGTAACTTATACCGGTCTGAAGTTTAATTGTACAGAATCAATATAGATGTTATATAATGGTAACTTATACCGGTCTGAAGTTTAATTGTACAGAATCAATATAGATGTTATATAATGGTAACTTATACCGGTCTGAAGTTTAATTGTACAGAATCAATATAAATGTTATATAATGGTAACTTATACCGGTCTGAAGTTTAATTGTACAGAATCAATATAGATGTTATATAATGGTAACTTATACCGGTCTGAAGTTTAAATGTACAGAATCAATATAGATGTTATATAATGGTAACTTATACCGGTCTGAAGTTTAATTGTACAGAATCAATATAGATGTTATATAATGGTAACTTATACCGGTCTGAAGTTTAATTGTACAGAATCAATATAGATGTTATATAACGGTAACTTATACCGGTCTGAAGTTTAATTGTACAGGATCAATATAGATGTTATATGAAGGTAACTTATACCGGTCTGAAGTTTAATTGTACAGAATCAATATAGATGTTATATAATGGTAACTTATACCGGTCTGAAGTTTAATTGTAAAGAATCAATATAGATGTTATACAATGGTAACTTATACCGGTCTGAAGTTTAATTCTACAGAATCAATATAGATGTTATACAATGGTAACTTATACCGGTCTGAAGTTTAATTGTACAGAATCAATATGTATGTTATATGATGGTAACTTATACTGGTCTGAAGTTTAATTGTACAGAATCAATATTAATGTTATATAATGGTAACTTATACCGGTCTGAAGTTTAACTGTACAGAATCAATATAGATGTTATATAATGGTAACTTATACCGGTCTGAAGTTTAAATGTACAGAATCAATATAGATGTTATATAATGGTAACTTATACCGGTCTGAAGTTTAACTGTACAGATCAATATATGATGTTAAGTATGAAGGTAACTTATACCATTCGAAGTTTAATTGTACAGAATCAATATAGACTTTATTGCGGTACCTTATACCGATCTGGAAGTTTAATTGCATAGATCAAGATAGGTGTTATATACGGTAACTTATACGGTCTGAAGTTTAATTTACAGAATCGATATAGATGTGTTGGCGGCGATGGTAACTTATACCGGTCTGAAGTTTAATTGTACAGAATCAATATAGATGTTATATGAAGGTAACTTATACCGATCTGAAGTTTAATTGTACAGAATCAATATAGATGTTATATAATGGTAACTTATACCGGTCTGAAGTTTAATTGTACAGAATCAATATTGATGTTATATAATGGTAACTTATACCGGTCTGAAGTCTAATTGTACAGAATCAATATAGATGTTATATAATGGTAACTTATACCGGTCTGAAGTGTAATTGTACAGAATCAATATAGATGTTATATAATGGTAACTTATACCGGCCTGAGGTTTAATTGTACAGAATCAATATAGATGTTATATGATGGTAACTTATACCGGTCTGAAGTTTAATTGTACAGAATCAATATAGATGTTATATGATGGTAACTTATACCGGTCTGAAGTTTAATTGTACAGAATCAATATAGATGTTATATAATGGTAACTTATACCGGTCTGAAGTTTAATTGTACAGAATCAATATAGATGTTATATGATGGTAACTTATACTGGTCTGAAGTTTAATTGTACAGAATCAATATAGATGTTATATAATGGTAACTTATACCGGTCTGAAGTTTAATTGTACAGGATCAATATAGATGTTATATGATGGTAACTTATACCGGTCTGAAGTTTAATTGTACAAAATCAATATAGATGTTATATAATGGTAACTTATACCGGTCTGAAGTTTAATTGTACAGAATCAATATAGATGTTATATGATGGTAACTTATACCGGTCTGAAGTTTAATTGTACAGAATCAATATAGATGTTATACAATAGTAACTTATACCGGTCTGAAGTTTAATTGTACAGAATCAATATAGATGTTATATAATGGTAACTTATACCGGTCTGAAGTTTAATTGTACAGAATCAATATAGATGTTATATGATGGTAACTTATACCGGTCTGAAGTTTAATTGTACAGATTCAATATAGATGTTATACAATGGTAACTTATACCGGTCTGAAGTTTAATTGTACAGAATCAATATAGATGTTATATAATGGTAGCTTATACCGGTCTGAAGTTTAATTGTACAGAATCAATATAGATGTTATATGATGGTAACGTATACCGGTCTGAAGTTTAATTGTACAGAATCAATATAGATGTTATACAATGGTAACTTATAGCGGTCTGAAGTTTAATTGTACAGGATCAATATAGATGTTGTACAATGGTAACTTATACCGGTCTGAAGTTTAATTGTACAGAATCAATATAGATGTTATATAATGGTAACTTATACCGGTCTGAAGTTTAATTGTACAGGATCAATATAGATGTTATATGATGGTAACTTATACTGGTCTGAAGTTTAATTGTACAGAATCTATATAGATGTTATATGATGGTAACTTATACCGGTCTGAAGTTTAATTGTACAGAATCAATATAGATGTTATATGATGGTAACTTATACCGGTCTGAAGTTTAATTGTACAGAATCAATATAGATGTTATATAATGGTAACTTATACCGGTCTGAAGTTTAATTGTACAGAATCAATATAGATGCTATATAATGGTAACTTATACCGGTCTGAAGTTTAATTGTACAGAATCAATATAGATGTTATATAATGGTAACTTATACCGGTCTGAAGTTTAATGGTACAGAATCAATATAGATGTTATATGATGGTAACTTATACCGGTCTGAAGTTTAATTGTACAGAATCAATATAGATGTTATATAATGGTAACTTATACCTGTCTGAAGTTTAATTGTACAGAATCAATATAGATGCTATATAATGGTAACTTATACCGGTCTGAAGTTTAATTGTACAGAATCAATATAGATGTTATATGATGGTAACTTATACCGGTCTGAAGTTTAATTGTACAGAATCAATATAGATGTTATATAATGGTAACTTATACCGATCTGAAGTTTAATTGTACAGGATCAATATAGATGTTATATGATGGTAACTTATACCGGTCTGAAGTTTAATTGTACAGGATCAATATAGATGTTATATGATGGTAACTTATACCGATCTGAAGTTTAATTGTACAGGATCAATATAGATGTTATATAATGGTAACTTATACCGGTCTGAAGTTTAATTGTACAGGATCAATATATATGTTATATGATGGTAACTTATACCGATCTGAAGTTTAATTGTACAGAATCAATATAGATGTTATATGATGGTAACTTATACCGATCTGAAGTTTAATTGTACAGGATCAGTATAGATGTTATATGAAGGTAACTTATACCGGTCTGAAGTTTAATTGTACAGAACCAATATAGATGTTATATAATGATAACTTATACCGGTCTGAAGTTTAATTGTACAGAATCAATATTGATGTTATATGATGGTAACTTATACCGGTCTGAAGTTTAATTGTACAGGATCAATATAGATGTTATATGATGGTAACTTATACCGGTCTGAAGTTTAATTGTACAGAATTAATATAGATGTTATATAATGGTAACTTATACCGGTCTGAAGTTTAATTGTACAGGATCAATATAGATGTTATATGATGGTAACTTATACCGGTCTGAAGTTTAATTGTACAGGATCAATATAGATGTTATATAATGATAACTTATACAGGTCTGAAGTTTAATTGTAGAGAATCAATATAGATGTTATATAATGGTAACTTATACCGGTCTGAAGTTTAATTGTACAGGATCAATATAGATGTTATATGATGGTAACTTATACCGGTCTGAAGTTTAATTGTACAGGATCAAAATATATGTTATATGATGGTAACTTATACCGATCTGAAGTTTATTATTTTTAGAATCAATATATAGATGTTATATAATGGTAACTTATACCGGTCTGAAGTTTAATTGTACAGAATCAATATAGATGTTATATAATGGTAACTTATACCGGTCTGAAGTTTAATTGTACAGAATCAATATAGATGTTATATAATGGTAACTTATACCGGCCTGAGGTTTAATTGTACAGAATCAATATAGATGTTATATGATGATAACTTATACCAGTCTGAAGTTTAATTGTACAGAATCAATATAGATGTTATATAATGGTAACTTATACCGGTCTGAAGTTTAATTGTACAGAATCAATATAGATGTTATATGATGGTAACTTATACTGGTCTGAAGTTTAATTGTACAGAATCATTATAGATGTTATACAATGGTAACTTATACCGGTCTGAAGTCCAATTGTACAGAATCAATATAGATGTTATATAATGGTAACTTATACCGGTCTGAAGTTTAATTGTACAGAATCAATATAGATGTTATATGATGGTAACTTATACCGGTCTGAAGTTCAATTGTACAGAATCAATATAGATGTTATACAATGGTAACTTATATCGGTCTGAAGTTTAATTGTACAGAATCAATATAGATGTTATATAATGGTAACTTATACCGTTCTGAAGTTTAATTGTACAGAATCAATATAGATGTTATATGATGGTAACTTATACCGGTCTGAAGTTTAATTGTACAGAATCAATATAGATGTTATATAATGGTAACTTATACCGGTCTGAAGTTTAATTGTACTGAATCAATATAGATGTTATATAATGGTAACTTATACCGGTCTGAAGTTTAATTGTACAGAATCAATATAGATGTTATATGATGGTAACTTATACCGGTCTGAAGTTTAATTGTACAGAATCAATATAGATGTTATACAATGGTAACTTATACCGGTCTGAAGTTTAATTGTACAGAATCAATATAGATGTTATATAATGGTAACTTATACCGGTCTGAAGTTTAATTGTACAGAATCAATATAGATGTTATATGATGGTAACTTATACCGGTCTGAAGTTTAATTGTACAGAATCAATATAGATGTTATACAATGGTAACTTATAGCGGTCTGAAGTTTAGTTGTATAGGATCAATATAGATGTTGTACAATGGTAACTTATACCGGTCTGAAGTTTAATTGTACAGAATCAATATAGATGTTATATAATGGTAACTTATACCGGTCTGAAGTTTAATTGTACAGGATCAATATAGATGTTATATGATGGTAACTTATACCGGTCTGAAGTTTAATTGTACAGAATCAATATAGATGTTATATAATGGTAACTTATACCGGTCTGAAGTTTAATTGTACAGAATCAATATAGATGTTATATAATGGTAACTTATACCGGTCTGAAGTTTAATTGTACAGGATCAATATAGATGTTATATAATGGTAACTTATACCGGTCTGAAGTTTAATTGTACAGAATCAATATAGATGTTATATAATGATAACTTATACCGGTCTGAAGTTTAATTGTACAGAATCAATATAGATGTTATATAATGGTAACTTATACCGGTCTGAAGTTTAATTGTACAGAATCAATATAGATGTTATATAATGATAACTTATACCGGTCTGAAGTTTAATTGTACAGAATCAATATAGATGTTATATAATGGTAACTTATACCGGTCTGAAGTTTAATTGTACAGAATCAATATAGATGTTATATAATGGTAACTTATACCGGTCTGAAGTTTAATTGTACAGAATCAATATAGATGTTATATAATGATAACTTATACCGGTCTGAAGTTTAATTGTACAGAATCAATATAGATGTTATATAATGGTAACTTATACCGGTCTGAAGTTTAATTATACAGAATCAATATAGATGTTATACAATGATAACCTATACCGGTCTGAAGTTTAATTGTACAGGATCAATATAGATGTTATACAATGATAACCTATACCGGCCTGAAGTTTAATTGTACAGGATCAATATAGATGTTATATAATGGTAACTTATACCGGCCTGAGATTTAATTGTACAGAATCAATATAGATGTTATATGATGGTAACTTATACCGATCTGAAGTTTAATTGTACAGGATATATAAACAACATGAAGTTAGAATTTATGGCCTGAAGTTTAATTGTACAGGATCAATATAGATGTTATATGAAGGTAACTTATACCGGTCTGAAGTTTAATTGTACAGGATGTATAAAAATGTTATATGAAGTTAAGTTATACCGGTCTGAAGTTTAGTTGTACAGGATCAATATAGATGTTATATAATGGTAACTTATACCGGTCTGGAGTTATTTTGCACAGAAGAGTTATTTTGAATAGAATCAATATAGATTTTATGTAACAGTAACTTACCGGTCCATCAATATCGATGTTAAAAATAAGGTCATGCTTATAGTAGTCAATAAGACAACAAATCTCTGTCGCGGACATTACTTATGAAACTCTTCGGCTTGAAGATCTTGCATACGACTCTGTTCATCGTTACCAGCGTAATATCCTTCCCTTGACGTTTTCTTTCCTGGTAGATGCGTGCCTTTGGTGGAGTGGAAATGGGACATATTGCATAGATTCATTATGTATGCATAATGGTTAGACTTAGACATCGATCAGCCTGATGGGGGTGGGGGTGGTTTAATGTCACACTCTAGGCTATTTCCCTTATATGGGAGTTTGGATGTTGGAGGAAACCGGAGTACTCGGAGAGAACCACCCCCCGTCGGTAACTAACTGCCCAACTTTCTCCCACATGGGCCAGCTGGGCTCGAACCCGTACCGGTTCAGCGGTGCGAGGCTAGCGGTCAACAGCGAAACGCCTTAGACCACTCGGCTACGTCTACATATGGCGAGACAATACGTGATATTTTGTCTTATGACGAATAGGCCAATTGTTACAGCTCTATGCTTGCTCTTCTTGTTTGCTTTGTATCAGTCGCACACAAATCGGTCATGTAAGACGAAGTGACGTGAATTTACGGGATTTCCAATAGTGGTGAATGGGAAAGTGGTCGACCATTCTATGTGTTGTATGTATTACCTTATATGTATTATATGTATTCCTTTATATGTGTTGTAATTGTTCCATTTTTCCATCCTCTAACATGAACTTTATCCCTTAATTGCGCGTCTTGAGAGCGAGTATATGCACTAGTTTGCTGCTGGGCCAAGGGAACTACGATTGTTGTCCAGGCCATTCTATCATGTAAGCCAACGCCAATTTACATTACTGTTTGTATGGCCTACTTCATGCAATGTATGATGCACCGTAACCATGCTTGTTACACCATGATTGTTCTGGAGTGACGTGTGAGGAATGAAGCTTTAGGCCTGGTACCATCTTTATTTTATCAAGCGAATTTCTACGTTCCCACTTCGAACTTCCCTTGATAAATTTGATCCCCTTCAATGTTCAAAGAACTTGTAAATAGACACGAGACGTCACTGACCTCGAAAACATTTGAAATCCGAAATAGGCCGCACAAGAGCGTTATTGATAGGCTGACCTTTTTAGTAGGCTGATACAAACACCATATTACGAGGAAGGACGCCGCAAATAGAGGATGATGTCACTCTTTTCACAATATTTGGACGTGTACGTTCTGATTGGTTCGTCTCTCGTTCGTAGGTGAAATCAAGACCTCGGATTTTGAACATTGAAGGGGGTCAGATAAATCAAGGCAGGTTCGAAGTGGGAACGTAGAAATTGGCTGGATAAAATGAGGATAAAATGAAGATGCCTGGTACAAACGACCAAGGTTTCCTTGACAAGGGAGACAGAATTTATGGAAGACTGTTGCGGTCATTCGCTATATCCTGCTCTGGTGTGGTGATCATGTATACTACAAGCTTGCAAGAGAGCTGTTGGCCACTACAATCTTCCATACATTTGGTCCCACTTTTCAAGAAAAAAATGGTCGGGTGTTTCCGGCATTAGAGTTTCGGATAAGATATTCTATATGACTGTATTTTTTTATGTGTACCTATATTTCTGCAGGTGGTCTGATAACCGTGTATGCAATATATTTGGTGACCAGTTAGTCAAGTTAGTTTGCCTCTGAATGTGGGACAATGTGTGATGTCCTACATTCAGAAGCATGTTAACTTGACTAGTGACCAGTATGATAATTCATATACCAGAATATTCCCAATACCATGCTGAATACAAATATGATACCTAGTTAGATGAACAATGTGGAATAAAGAATATAATAACAGAAACAAAGAATCTATGCGTTGTCAGCAGAATTCAATAAAGAAAAGACACATACTGCTGACATTCAATTCTAAAAATAACATAGTCTTAGCTACAATGTACACTATATTGAGAATATTTTTTTAAAGATTTTTCATATATCAAAGACGCTAGCCTAACAAAGGATCTCTCCACTATTGTAGGACAAATAGCAAATGTTTGTTAAGTACCAGCTCCATGCAAGACCAAGCACTTGGTGAGCCCCACAAGTGACAATGGGCAGTAAGAAATTGAATAGAAACACCAAACTGGTAAAATCTTGTTCTGCGCAGTGACTTCCTCAATCAATACAATTTACTTTCCGGCAATCGGCCTCAGACAAATGCTACTACTTTGGAATATCCTCTATGTCGGATTGACGTGAATTCCACATGACATGCTTGATTTTGAGAATTACAATAAATACATGAAAAATAGGTATAAAATGATTTCCAATTTAATATTCAAGAAATAATGTTTTCATAGGCGTTCTAAATGGTTATTTTACGCACGGTTAGTGTGGAAAATTTTATATTTTAGGCTCGCCCTTGCCCTAAAATATAAACTTTCTCATACTAACCGTGCGTAAAATAACCACTGAGCACGCCGATGAAAACATTATTTCTATTCTATTGTATTACCTAAGTTGATTATCAATAAAGATTATAATGAAAGGTTGAAAACGTATTTTAAACTTTAACAACCTTTCTCCCCTTTCTTGAAAAATCACGTCCATTGATATTGGCATGATGCTCCAATCTCGGTTGGCATCGTGACAAGTTTTATGGGGTCTCTCAAATGGAGAGATGATCTGTCAGCTGAACCAGTCTCTGTGTAAATACTTGGATGTAGGTCTATTTCTGTCGCTTTGTAAATCAATTTCACGATGAAAACACCAGTAAAACTTGCTAAAACACTCAATAGTTGCACGGCTAGCAAGTTTTTATAGACACATGTGTTATAGAAACATATCTAATATAGTGTACATTGTTGCAAAGAATTTATAGTACTTTTAGGACTGCATTTCAACAGTGTATGTTTTGTCTTTATTGGCTTCTGTTGACGGCGCCTAGAAGGTTTGTTTCTTTAATTATACTCCTTAATTTACATTGCATGCTGGTATAAAAAAGGTATCATATTTGCATTCAGCACGATATGAGAATTGTTTTGGTATATAACACTGGTCACCAACTACAGTACATATATAGTTATCAGATCACCGGAACAGTTAGAGACGACCTTAACGATTTCGCTGGATAGAAATATACGATTTATAATATTTTTTATCTTTAGTTTTCGGGCCAATCTGATATACTATAACCTGATAGCCATATTCATCACTGCTTTCACAAATGGTGACGAAATAAAGAATAACAACTTTGAGATTTTATTGGCCACATCTGCTGCAGGTAAGCCTACACAATACCATGACAATACAAGCAAAACTAGTTTTAGAAATATATGCTGTCTGACCCGTAAATATTGATGAAATACAGCTGTAAAAGATGATTCATTCACAACATTATTGCCACATATGTTTCATAAATGTATTGAGGAGTTTATGGATTCATCTAACTGCTAGATCGGGGGGAATACATGGGGAGGCGGCAAAGATTTAACAGTTACCTTAAGGTGTCATCGCTCACAAGAGAAGCAATATACAAAATGAGTAGAATGTGTAACAGTGAGCGAGGATGGGCGAGGGATGAGGGACGGCTGGGAAGTGATGGAGGGAGAGGGGTATAATTTATTGCTCTTTAGACGAGAATGAGGCACGTTAAAACAAGGATAAGTTAAATCGATGCTTTTTCACTGATTCATTAAAGGGTGTGGTTTGTCAGCTTATTATATCTTTGATGACACCACGTTTATTTATTAATACGGATGCTCTCTCTGTATTAGAGTTTTGTTTTAAACGACGAATAAGATTTATTAAAGTATATTTCATGATTTGGGATACTTCTCGTAACTCATTGGAGTGTGCCCCATCTTTAAACGATGCGTATATATGAAATAATACTAGAATTGAGATAAAAAAAATTGCTAATTTTTTTTAATCTGAGTTTGTATTTCAACTCTGCATAGTTTTTTGTGTTCCATGCCACAAAAATAACAAAAATTGCCAAAATTTGTGTTGATACATGTACATCAAATTTATTAATATTACCAAAAATTACACATTTTTGAATTTTTGGGCTTTTACGACATGAAATTTTCTCTGTTGAAGATATAAATCATGCATTATGCACTTTATTGCTAGTAACTCTCATCCAAAGTTGCAAAAATGAGTTTTTTATTAATACGTTTACCCCATGGTGGGGGTTTGTGGGGATAAGTTGATTTTTTTTTTCAATTTTTCACGGAAGATTTATTGAAAATGATTTGAGGTTCGTCAACAGTTTGTGGTTTATGGTTAAAATTCTGTACAGTATGTTTTACAACAAAGACTATGATAGATATGAAAAATGATTTGGGATGTATTTTTAAATATTTTTTTTACTTCTTCAGTAATTGTCGAAGTCTAGAAATTTTGTGTACCTGACATGTGGATCAAATCACAGATATGTGTCAATTGGCAATTAATTATGCAGCTTCTTTCAGAACCAAGCACAACAGGCTGTGAATGAATGGACGACAATAGGCAGTTGGGGATTGAATAGAAAGAATCCAGGGCATTTCCCTCACTGACTGCACAAACTGGTTTAGATGTATTAGCTTTTCAAACTAACACAGGTTGGTGACAGGAGTGTGACACACAGGTCTGTCTTGGATAGCTCAACACATCTTTGGACTGTCCTTCATATTGGCTGACACGAATTATAATTGCCTTGGACAATTATTGTGACAGTGTAAATGATAAAAAAAATATTTTAAAAATACTTTCCGATGGAATTTTCTTTTCTGTTGTAGCCGTGATTTCATACAATTTTCAGGGCCATCTTTCAAGAGTGTGTGTTGATTCCTTATTGACTTCTGCTGGCAGTGCCGAGACGCTTTGTTTCTGTAATTATATTCTCCAATTTACATTGTTTGCTCAAAGGGGTGTCATATTCACATTCAGCAAGGTTTGTGGAACATTTTTGTTTATGATATTGGCCACCAACTGCATTGTCTATTTAGTAATCTGATCACTTGTGATTATATGAAAAAAGGTATAGTTGCATATGTCACCCCCTTAAATCTGGTAAGTGCAATGTACCGCGGTTTCTCCCACGGTCCCTCGTTGTTATGATCCACCTGTTAAATGAGAGGACGATATTAAATTGTGATTTCAAAGACAGCTGCTTGTACAATTGAACTGTATTAGCTAGCTACCGGTTTTGTTTCTCTATTGTGAATAAGTTTAGAGATATTGCTTTTTTTTCAAAATGGACACATTTACATGTGGCCCACCCTGGTGTGGCCTTACTATTACTATTTACTGAAAATCCACGATCACAACGGGTGCCTCAGAAGTGACAGGTTGCAAGTTGACCGGCTGTTGCATGTGTATGACTATGTAGGTCAATATGTTGTCCTATGCCGCAGGTGATAACCAGATAAGGACGGCAGTGGATGATATTGCAGCAGACAGCCTACCATGAAAGGTATATATTGTGTATCCCCAAAGGCTATGAATGACACTGTGCTGTTACAAAACGATAAGAATGCTTGACCGTTCTGAAGTAATGCACAGTAGTGGAGTTGGGAATACTTTCGTCCAGATCATGTTTTAGGTATGGTAAGTGAAAGTTCTACTTGGGACGGTGTAATGTGACGTTTAGACACAGTCGCTTGACCAGTATTGATTGTATTGTCGTTATTGTTTATAAACAAAAAACAAAAGATTATTTCTACAAAAATAGATTTATGCCCCCGCCTATCCATACAGCACAATGACAGTGGTTATTAGAAACTGCATTATTTGTAGATCTAGAATAAGAGGGGGAGGTATTGATGGGTAAATATCGGTAATTCATACAAATAGTGGGCCTTTATGATATCTACTGTCATTGCTGTGTACGGAATGTGGGGAATCATTCTGTTCTTGTGGAACCATATTGTTTTATTAACATCAACAACATAACAACGACAAACAGTTCTAATCAGTCCACCGTGCGTTTGGACTGGACTGGACCTGTAACTTCACGTTAACTTCGTGTTTATGTTGTAACTTGTTGGTTGTACTTGGTGGGGGGCAGATTTTATACTAGTACATTGAATTTAACAAATCACCAGGTTAGGGCAATCCCGCTCTCTAAAATGAAGGTAAAAATGGTCGTTTTTGCTCAATAAATCAGTTCGCATAATGAATTCAGCAAAATCCTTTTGAGGCGCACACAGACATATATATCCGCATCAAATGGTAGTACAAAAATAGTCCTCTATCTAATTTGCGTAATGGTAGGACAAACATCTGTCGCGCTGTTTAAACAGCACTGACTGCTTCTTCAAATGGCAAATTAATTTTAGGACATGGAACAATAGATAAATTAATGCGCCTGAAGTTTTGAAGCATTGGCTGATAAGGAATCAAAAGTTATTGAGCAAAAACGACCCTTTTTAACTCCTTTTTAGAGAGCGGGATCGCCCTAACCTGATCATAGCGAGCTGAAGCTTCACACATGACCGCTTCTCTTCTGTAGGAAACCGTCTTATGTTTTTATTACTTTTATTTCATACACATTTAGAATTGATTCTAACTGTCATATTCCCACGAAGTAGGCTCTCATTTGCAAATTGTCCGGTAATGAGTCAGTCAGTCAGTCAGTCAGTCCATCCGAATCCTTTCGTCGGCAAAATAAGGAGAACCGTTGACATTAGAACCGTGATTTTTGGCATGAAGGTGCATTAGGGGACTGTTACCATCAAGTTCTGAGCTGACCTACGTTTCATGAAAATTTCTGGTGATTTTTGATGAAAATCACTGATGATTCTGACTTGGGCAGTGCCCATCAGGATTTTAGCTGGGGGGTGGGGATTTCCAAGAGTTCAGTTCGCGTCGGAGTCCCAATGCATACCCTATACTTCGTAGGTCCTGTGATGTTAGTCACACTGCTCATGTGGAATAGATCTTTCGATTATTGACGCGGAAATTGTTTTATGAGAGACGGATGAACATTGAATGTCGAATCTGACGTCTTCTACTTGTATTTGACTAATTTGTGAACTTCCAATATCTGTCTTTCCATGAGAAATGTCTTCGAAATATTCCTTAGCATTTAGAAACTGCTAAAATGTTCCATTCTCATTCTCTACAAACTACCGGCACCCAGTTTTGATGAGCCATCCTTTTTTAATGGGAATATGAGATATGACGAGTTGATATGATAATTATTTTCCTGATGTGTAAATTATTTCAATAGGATCTCGAATGTTTATTATATCTAACTGCGAAAGCCATTTGAAGGGATTTAATTGTCAGGAGATATCCAAATTTTTCCAGGGTACAACAAGCAGTTAGATTTTATCTGATGAATCCGTCGACTGGGTGATTTCGGAATCTGACACAATCAAAATTGGTTATTCTTAAGTTCAGTGTATTACGAGAGGATGTGATGTTATCAGCAATGAAACAAGGTTGTATGTACTGACTTTTATCCCCCAAAAGCATGAAATTACATTTTCGCTTTTCAGGTGAACTGTCAGTGTAGGGAGTTAGTAGTAAATAAAGGTTAAACTTGGTCCCATTTGGGCTGTTTGGCGTCTCGCAGGTCAATGGTCATTTCCGGTCAAGTGACTTCCGCATCAAAGGTCATTTCCGGCCGCTTGACTTTCGGGTCACTGCGAAGCATACGGGTTACCGCGCAACACAAGGAGGTGCATGGTGAGATAGCGGATGCATGAACAACTCGGATTTGGAAAAAGTCTGGACATGTCGGAAAAAGAAAATCCCGAAACACAGATTTTACATGAACCAATGGATGTTTTTTTGTGTGGAGCAAAGTATATAGTGTGGGATGCTATCGATCGGGTTGACGCCGAAAATGACGACTGGAAAAGTCTCGGGGTCGTTGCTTGAAATTAGCTGTTGACGTCATCGTGCGGTGGGAGTTTTGGGGTGTTGGTAGGCAATTCGTGGTTCAAATAGTCAGATTGTGTTGGTGAACGCCGGTCAGGCGAATCATTGCCTTCAAGTCAAACGAACGTTTCAGGTGTACGACTTTACTTAACTGGTATGGGATTTTAGTATATGCAAAATGTACCTGCGATTATGCCATTGTCAGATAGAGATGTTAGTGCCTTAAGGCTTAACCTTTACAGGTGATGTTGCTCAAATATACAGGCATTGTAGTTGAAAACAGCCAAACTACCATCTATTTATTGTATGATCAATGACTTATACGCTGAGGTCCAACCAGTTGAGCTTTGTGACATAATGATATGTATAGCAAGAGGGTGTGTGATTGTATATTCACTAGCCCTAATGAATAACGGGGATTTTCCTATCAATCATAACAGTGTTCTCTGACTTACCCTCAAAGGAAGTGATTTAGACGTGACTTACCCTCAAAGGAAGTGATTTAGACGTGACATACTATGTGTGCTGGACACTACATACTATGTGTGCTGGATACTACATACTATGTGTGCTGGACACTACATACTATGTGTGCTGGATACTACATACTATGTGTGCTGGATACTACATACTACGTGTGCTGGATACTACATACTATGTGTGCTGGATATTACATACTATGTGTGCTGGACACTACATACTATGTGTGCTGGATACTACATACTATGTGTGCTGGACACTACATACTATGTGTGCTGGATACTACATACTATGTGTGCTGGATACTACATACTACGTGTGCTGGACTATGTGTGCTACATACTATGTGTGCTGGACACTACATACTATGTGTGCTGGATACTACATACTATGTGTGCTGGACACTACATACTATGTGTGCTGGATACTACATACTATGTGTGCTGGACACTACATACTATGTGTGCTGGACACTACATACTATGTGTGCTGGATACTGCATACTATGTGTGCTGGATACTGCATACTATGTGTGCTGGACACTACATACTATGTGTGCTGGACACTACATACTATGTGTGCTGGATACTACATACTATGTGTGCTGGATACTACATACTATGTGTGCTGGACACTACATACTATGTGTGCTGGACACTACATATTATGTGTGCTGGACACTACATACTATGTGTGCTGGATACTACATACTATGTGTGCTGTGTTGAATGGTAAGGTAAACTCGGAAAGTCCATGCCTCGTCAAAGGCAGCGGTCCCCCCCCCCCTCCGCTCTGGGGACAAGCTACCACTGAGAAATATGGAAAAATCTCCGTAAATATAAAACAAAATTGTCTTGTCCGCTGTTTTTTACGTATTCGGTGCATGACAATATTCATTTCACAAAATATACTAAATTTTCTGAATTTTTCAGTGAACAGAAACAAATTTATTCACAAAAACGAATTTTCGGCAGTGTTTAAGCATACAAAGCTTTCGCCCAGTCAGTCAATGGAGGGGGAAAGTCATTCTTTTATTCTCGCTCAGGGGTGGACACCACCAATGTAGCAGGTACATGTTTGTGTACTTGATATCACCGTGATTCTAGATTGACGATATTACTCTTAAAACAGCGTAACCACGATGACACAGATCTCTGTCGCAACTTAGCCGTTGCCTAAGACTAGCGTGCCTTGTCTTTCGTCTGTCACACTGGCGTCATGGTGAGAACTCCCTGCGAAGTTCTCTTTTATTTTGATCTCAACAGAAATGTCCAAATTGCCTCATTGTTGCAACAATCATCATTGATATAATCAAAAGTACTAGTACTGATGGAATTCTGTATATAGCCCATTTGTTTTTTTAATTTCCAGGAATTAGGAGATGTGGTGGTATAGGTGTGGTCTACTCGTAAAAGTTTTCACGTGATGTCTGCTGGAGCCAGACCGAATAAGGTAAGACTGGTCCTCATCTACAACCTCCAAACATGGTTATCTCCCTTTATGACGTTGATACCATCCTGATTTTAACAGAGGATTACGATTTTGACATTTTCAAGTGACCGTCTCTGTGAGTGACGTCACGTGAGAGCACGTGATCAACGTGCAGTATATTCTGAAATTTCTGATTGGTTACAATTTATCAATGACGGCACTTATCAATCTCTTCCTGGTACCCTATTTGCGAACATTGAATACCGATTTTATCAGTTGGAAAAAAAAATCACGTGTTCGCGTAATATTTCATTATTAATAACAATGCTTGATATCAATACACTCGTTGTACATGTATACCAAAGCCCCAATGCACACGAAAAATCAATATCCATTGATCGAGCAAGGAGGACACCTGGCGGGACTGTATTCCTGTAGGCATTGTAGGACAACAGCCTCTACTGTATTCCTATTGGTATTTCACTAACATTGTGCTACCAATCTAAATAATGTTACACGTATATTTTGCTTGGGACAACCAAATATCAATGTCACTATTTTATAATAATATTCGTTCTATTGATAAAAAAAGATATATAATATATTTTCTCAAAGGGATCTATCTTTATCTGTCCATCAGATTTATCGTCTGGATCTAAAGCATGCCAATACAAAGGTTCGAAGATAATCCCTGTTAGTGTTCAGGGTGATTGACAACTCGGATTTGGAAAAAGTCTGGACATGTCGGAAAAAGAAAATCCCGAAACACAGATTTTACATGAACCAATGGATGTTTTTTTGTGTGGAGCAAAGTATATAGTGTGGGATGCTATCGATCGGGTTGACGCCGAAAATGACGACTGGAAAAGTCTCGGGGTCGTTGCTTGAAATTAGCTGTTGACGTCATCGTGCGGTGGGAGTTTTGGGGTGTTGGTAGGCAATTCGTGGTTCAAATAGTCAGATTGTGTTGGTGAACGCCGGTCAGGCGAATCATTGCCTTCAAGTCAAACGAACGTTTCAGGTGTACGACTTTACTTAACTGGTATGGGATTTTAGTATATGCAAAATGTACCTGCGATTATGCCATTGTCAGATAGAGATGTTAGTGCCTTAAGGCTTAACCTTTACAGGTGATGTTGCTCAAATATACAGGCATTGTAGTTGAAAACAGCCAAACTACCATCTATTTATTGTATGATCAATGACTTATACGCTGAGGTCCAACCAGTTGAGCTTTGTGACATAATGATATGTATAGCAAGAGGGTGTGTGATTGTATATTCACTAGCCCTAATGAATAACGGGGATTTTCCTATCAATCATAACAGTGTTCTCTGACTTACCCTCAAAGGAAGTGATTTAGACGTGACTTACCCTCAAAGGAAGTGATTTAGACGTGACATACTATGTGTGCTGGACACTACATACTATGTGTGCTGGATACTACATACTATGTGTGCTGGACACTACATACTATGTGTGCTGGATACTACATACTATGTGTGCTGGATACTACATACTACGTGTGCTGGATACTACATACTATGTGTGCTGGATATTACATACTATGTGTGCTGGACACTACATACTATGTGTGCTGGATACTACATACTATGTGTGCTGGACACTACATACTATGTGTGCTGGACACTACATACTATGTGTGCTGGATACTGCATACTATGTGTGCTGGATACTGCATACTATGTGTGCTGGACACTACATACTATGTGTGCTGGACACTACATACTATGTGTGCTGGATACTACATACTATGTGTGCTGGATACTACATACTATGTGTGCTGGACACTACATACTATGTGTGCTGGACACTACATATTATGTGTGCTGGACACTACATACTATGTGTGCTGGATACTACATACTATGTGTGCTGTGTTGAATGGTAAGGTAAACTCGGAAAGTCCATGCCTCGTCAAAGGCAGCGGTCCCCCCCCCCCTCCGCTCTGGGGACAAGCTACCACTGAGAAATATGGAAAAATCTCCGTAAATATAAAACAAAATTGTCTTGTCCGCTGTTTTTTACGTATTCGGTGCATGACAATATTCATTTCACAAAATATACTAAATTTTCTGAATTTTTCAGTGAACAGAAACAAATTTATTCACAAAAACGAATTTTCGGCAGTGTTTAAGCATACAAAGCTTTCGCCCAGTCAGTCAATGGAGGGGGAAAGTCATTCTTTTATTCTCGCTCAGGGGTGGACACCACCAATGTAGCAGGTACATGTTTGTGTACTTGATATCACCGTGATTCTAGATTGACGATATTACTCTTAAAACAGCGTAACCACGATGACACAGATCTCTGTCGCAACTTAGCCGTTGCCTAAGACTAGCGTGCCTTGTCTTTCGTCTGTCACACTGGCGTCATGGTGAGAACTCCCTGCGAAGTTCTCTTTTATTTTGATCTCAACAGAAATGTCCAAATTGCCTCATTGTTGCAACAATCATCATTGATATAATCAAAAGTACTAGTACTGATGGAATTCTGTATATAGCCCATTTGTTTTTTTAATTTCCAGGAATTAGGAGATGTGGTGGTATAGGTGTGGTCTACTCGTAAAAGTTTTCACGTGATGTCTGCTGGAGCCAGACCGAATAAGGTAAGACTGGTCCTCATCTACAACCTCCAAACATGGTTATCTCCCTTTATGACGTTGATACCATCCTGATTTTAACAGAGGATTACGATTTTGACATTTTCAAGTGACCGTCTCTGTGAGTGACGTCACGTGAGAGCACGTGATCAACGTGCAGTATATTCTGAAATTTCTGATTGGTTACAATTTATCAATGACGGCACTTATCAATCTCTTCCTGGTACCCTATTTGCGAACATTGAATACCGATTTTATCAGTTGGAAAAAAAAATCACGTGTTCGCGTAATATTTCATTATTAATAACAATGCTTGATATCAATACACTCGTTGTACATGTATACCAAAGCCCCAATGCACACGAAAAATCAATATCCATTGATCGAGCAAGGAGGACACCTGGCGGGACTGTATTCCTGTAGGCATTGTAGGACAACAGCCTCTACTGTATTCCTATTGGTATTTCACTAACATTGTGCTACCAATCTAAATAATGTTACACGTATATTTTGCTTGGGACAACCAAATATCAATGTCACTATTTTATAATAATATTCGTTCTATTGATAAAAAAAGATATATAATATATTTTCTCAAAGGGATCTATCTTTATCTGTCCATCAGATTTATCGTCTGGATCTAAAGCATGCCAATACAAAGGTTCGAAGATAATCCCTGTTAGTGTTCAGGGTGATTGACAACTCGGATTTGGAAAAAGTCTGGACATGTCGGAAAAAGAAAATCCCGAAACACAGATTTTACATGAACCAATGGATGTTTTTTTGTGTGGAGCAAAGTATATAGTGTGGGATGCTATCGATCGGGTTGACGCCGAAAATGACGACTGGAAAAGTCTCGGGGTCGTTGCTTGAAATTAGCTGTTGACGTCATCGTGCGGTGGGAGTTTTGGGGTGTTGGTAGGCAATTCGTGGTTCAAATAGTCAGATTGTGTTGGTGAACGCCGGTCAGGCGAATCATTGCCTTCAAGTCAAACGAACGTTTCAGGTGTACGACTTTACTTAACTGGTATGGGATTTTAGTATATGCAAAATGTACCTGCGATTATGCCATTGTCAGATAGAGATGTTAGTGCCTTAAGGCTTAACCTTTACAGGTGATGTTGCTCAAATATACAGGCATTGTAGTTGAAAACAGCCAAACTACCATCTATTTATTGTATGATCAATGACTTATACGCTGAGGTCCAACCAGTTGAGCTTTGTGACATAATGATATGTATAGCAAGAGGGTGTGTGATTGTATATTCACTAGCCCTAATGAATAACGGGGATTTTCCTATCAATCATAACAGTGTTCTCTGACTTACCCTCAAAGGAAGTGATTTAGACGTGACTTACCCTCAAAGGAAGTGATTTAGACGTGACATACTATGTGTGCTGGACACTACATACTATGTGTGCTGGATACTACATACTATGTGTGCTGGACACTACATACTATGTGTGCTGGATACTACATACTATGTGTGCTGGATACTACATACTACGTGTGCTGGATACTACATACTATGTGTGCTGGATATTACATACTATGTGTGCTGGACACTACATACTATGTGTGCTGGATACTACATACTATGTGTGCTGGACACTACATACTATGTGTGCTGGACACTACATACTATGTGTGCTGGATACTGCATACTATGTGTGCTGGATACTGCATACTATGTGTGCTGGACACTACATACTATGTGTGCTGGACACTACATACTATGTGTGCTGGATACTACATACTATGTGTGCTGGATACTACATACTATGTGTGCTGGACACTACATACTATGTGTGCTGGACACTACATATTATGTGTGCTGGACACTACATACTATGTGTGCTGGATACTACATACTATGTGTGCTGTGTTGAATGGTAAGGTAAACTCGGAAAGTCCATGCCTCGTCAAAGGCAGCGGTCCCCCCCCCCCTCCGCTCTGGGGACAAGCTACCACTGAGAAATATGGAAAAATCTCCGTAAATATAAAACAAAATTGTCTTGTCCGCTGTTTTTTACGTATTCGGTGCATGACAATATTCATTTCACAAAATATACTAAATTTTCTGAATTTTTCAGTGAACAGAAACAAATTTATTCACAAAAACGAATTTTCGGCAGTGTTTAAGCATACAAAGCTTTCGCCCAGTCAGTCAATGGAGGGGGAAAGTCATTCTTTTATTCTCGCTCAGGGGTGGACACCACCAATGTAGCAGGTACATGTTTGTGTACTTGATATCACCGTGATTCTAGATTGACGATATTACTCTTAAAACAGCGTAACCACGATGACACAGATCTCTGTCGCAACTTAGCCGTTGCCTAAGACTAGCGTGCCTTGTCTTTCGTCTGTCACACTGGCGTCATGGTGAGAACTCCCTGCGAAGTTCTCTTTTATTTTGATCTCAACAGAAATGTCCAAATTGCCTCATTGTTGCAACAATCATCATTGATATAATCAAAAGTACTAGTACTGATGGAATTCTGTATATAGCCCATTTGTTTTTTTAATTTCCAGGAATTAGGAGATGTGGTGGTATAGGTGTGGTCTACTCGTAAAAGTTTTCACGTGATGTCTGCTGGAGCCAGACCGAATAAGGTAAGACTGGTCCTCATCTACAACCTCCAAACATGGTTATCTCCCTTTATGACGTTGATACCATCCTGATTTTAACAGAGGATTACGATTTTGACATTTTCAAGTGACCGTCTCTGTGAGTGACGTCACGTGAGAGCACGTGATCAACGTGCAGTATATTCTGAAATTTCTGATTGGTTACAATTTATCAATGACGGCACTTATCAATCTCTTCCTGGTACCCTATTTGCGAACATTGAATACCGATTTTATCAGTTGGAAAAAAAAATCACGTGTTCGCGTAATATTTCATTATTAATAACAATGCTTGATATCAATACACTCGTTGTACATGTATACCAAAGCCCCAATGCACACGAAAAATCAATATCCATTGATCGAGCAAGGAGGACACCTGGCGGGACTGTATTCCTGTAGGCATTGTAGGACAACAGCCTCTACTGTATTCCTATTGGTATTTCACTAACATTGTGCTACCAATCTAAATAATGTTACACGTATATTTTGCTTGGGACAACCAAATATCAATGTCACTATTTTATAATAATATTCGTTCTATTGATAAAAAAAGATATATAATATATTTTCTCAAAGGGATCTATCTTTATCTGTCCATCAGATTTATCGTCTGGATCTAAAGCATGCCAATACAAAGGTTCGAAGATAATCCCTGTTAGTGTTCAGGGTGATTGACACAATGCAATCTCCCACAGCGCATGCTGCGTTTCACAGGCTCACTCCATTTGTCCACAATAGCGGAAGATGACTTTTACGACGTTGCTGTGACGTATTAGGGGAAAACCCACGCACACACGCTTCAGTTTGAATTCGACCGAACAACCCCTTCGGTTTTGCACATGTTAGAACTACTTTTCATATGCTCTGTCAATATAAAGGGGGAAAATAATATCCAGACAATTCTTTTTAACGCTAGGTCAACAGAGATATTATGCAGAATTAAAAAGTTATCGAAATGTTCGGCAAGTATCGATTTTACTCTATATGATGTTATTTCTGGTGGTGTGCTGCTCAAAATTCTCCACAAAAAGCTGTGTCTCTTACAGAAAACAAGTTTTATATTGTTAAGGCTCAAAAAGTGACGTAAAATAGCGTCGACTTTTTGTTTTTGTCTTTTTCGTATACAATTTAGCATGGATTTTTAATATATCCAAAATATGTCACCTCGAACCAAAACCAATCAAATGTTGTAAAGTCACCATATCTGCGGTGATACTAGGCCTACACTCGAGATAATATTTTGGTCAAGTTGTCATATCTTAGATATAGAAAAAAATAATCCTTGCTGAAATGTATACGAAAAACCAACAACAGACAAATCCACATTTAAAACGTCCGCGACGCTGTTTTACGTAATTTCTGACGCTGAGAGTTCACAGTATAAAATTTGGTACTTTTTCCTGTACGAAATAAGTTTTTATCGCAGAATTAAGGAAGCTAAAATTATTACTTCACCAACGTTATAGCTAAGAGTGTTTTTCCAATGCAAGCGCCACTTCTCCTTTACGAGTAATCTCACAGCGGGTCACGCCTCACTTTGCACATGTTAAAAATTCATTTCTACCTCAGGCAATGATTGATTCTGAACTAAAAAGTTGCCGTAGCTACAGATATCTATTCACTTTAGTTCATCATTAATATCTCCCACAGGCGGCCAGCAATGAGGGGTTCACGTCTAAGGCCGGTCTCATCCTGTCGTGTATGGGTTGTATGGTTGGCACAGGTAACATCTGGAGATTCCCAAGGATTCTCGCACAGAACAGCGAAGAACGAGGTAAGTGTGCAGTT
>JAVTVY010027940.1:0-11284 GCA_036873755.1 Hanleya hanleyi | reverse complement strand
AACAATTCAATTCCGGAATGACGCTACAACTGTTCTTGACCAATTGGTCCATTGTCTCTATCCATGCTTCGTCTGACACAGCGGTATTATAAAGGATGAACTGGCCTAAATTCTCTCAAGAATTGTGCTTTATAATGGCTTCGAAACTATTATTTTGGTTTAACGTCACATGATAGGGGAGACATGGAGCGAGCCAAACTATGGAGTACATATTATTGCGTCAGTGGACGCCTTGTTTATTCAGTTCCCACAAATGGAAGTAAAGAATTTTCATTTTAGGGGTCGCATTTATGTCCGTCAACATAGCAGCTTACTTCGGTAGAACAGGCAGTGGAAAGTCCAACTAAGTAACAGTTAACTTCCGGAATGCACCGATCCTACCTTTCTTTGATTGCAGCAGCGCGTGGCTCTTAATCCAGGGGTCGCGGAACCGGGGGGGGGGAGGGGGGGGTATAAGTCCTATCTTAGATAGCACCAGCCCAGCATGGGTCACTGTGACATCATTTTCAAAAGGAGCATTTTTGGACGATTTTTCGGTCAGAATTTTCCAATTTTTTATTTTTGTTTTTTCTTCGCAAAAACTGCATGATAAATTAGTAAATAATAATTAGATATGAAATAAAATAAATTTTACCCCCTTTTCCATACAGAAAAGCTAATTTTTTGAAGAAATATGACGAAAACATCACTTTTCATGGTCGCCATTTTGAATTTGCCCATTATCCTCTGCTCGGGGGGTCATGCAAATAGGCTCAAAATGACCCCTCTAAAAAGTCACGGTGTTTTAGCTCTCAATTGTTTGTCGTTCCGGAGATAGGGGCAAAAAACCAACAGGAGGGGGAGGAGGAAAGTGCCCCCCCCCCCAGGCCAGGTAGGGTTAAATACATTCGGACCCAAGCCTCGTCCCACTATTTCGCGCAGAGACCACCCACAAACAATGGACAGCAATTTCGTCATCCAAACGGATTTCGTGCTTAGTAAAATAATTTTTCACTTTCATTGGATCTATAACAGATTACACTGATAAAATCAGCAAAACATCACTACAAATGGTACATATATATAATATCACATTATGAAGTTAATATTCACCAGCTTATACTCATGCTCTCATTCCGAAAAAAATCCCAACTTATTGCGAATAATTTTTATAAAATATTATGCAAACACTGGTGCCATGCTCTAATAATTTCTCTCATTTGTTGAGGTTCGTTTTAGGACAGGCTGACCCCAACCTACTTCCTTCTACATAAAAAGCATATTGTACATGTACTACTCAAGGTATGCATCATGAGGAGTAGATAATCCTGCATTAATGAACTTACTCCAATCATTATTCATTAGATTTGCTAAATTCATATTGAGTATAGGATTAACAGAATATTTTTAAAGCTGTACAAAGGTGCAAATCATTAATCCAACCGATTCATTATACCTAATATGGATGATTTGTAATGAATATAGTAATAATAGCAGATAATCCTATATTTCAGAATAATGCGTTTATTAACTTTTTATGCCATACACTGAGTGCTTGACTGACTGATGTACCCATATTCTAGTACAACTGTAGATCACGACTCTTACATGTACTTATCAAGTGAATGTAATGCACAATCATATGCACCTAGAATGTATATGGCACTTCTGCTTTACTGAACATTAATATTCATATTAATTAGGAGTTAATGACCGCCTTAGTGAATATTATCGTGTAATAATTTTTCGATGTTTAGTTTTAGACCGTCAATCAAAAAACCGAGCGGCGAAGCCGCGAGGTTTTTTGATGAGGTCTAAAACTAAACATCGAAAAATTATTACACCATAATATTCACTAAGAAGGTCATTAACTCCATTCTAACATGCACAATGATAACTATTTCCTCATTTCATAAGCGGAATGGCAAATTTTCTGCAAATTTATCCCGTTTTTGATGCAAGATTTTCGTGACTGATTTGCAGGGCATGTTCGCGCGTGCTGTCCGTTCACGAGCTGCAGCTGTGTGAACTCCGCCCACTGCGCAGTGAATGAACCAATCGTTGCTCAGCTTTGTAGCACTGCGTCACAAGAATGAGACGTCACCAGTTCGGCACGTGAATGAAACAGATCACAACAAACAAATGAAGATTATCGTGTGATAATCTCCGTATGTTTCGAGGTCTGGACCAATCAGCGCACGGTTATAAGGCAGAGCATGTTAGAATAATTGATAAACCTCCTGCACAGGTAGTAAAGCGGTAAAATATTTTGGTGTTATCTAAATGAGGCTAATATATATATACATATTTCTTTCTACGGGTTGATTCAATTCTAATTGTTATATTTGAATAACTTGGGTAGTAGGATAACCTACAACAGGTCTTTTTAATTGCATACATATTAGAATGGAGTGGTTCAGTTGTTCCTTATGGAATGCACAGGAGTAGTGGGTAGCCGTGGTTTCGAACCGCATTTTCCAGGGAGGTAACTCTTGGTGCCCTTTTTTCCAGGTTAAAGTATAGGGGGCGCCACATCGCCTTTCACCTCTGTGGCGCCAGGGAGCGCCATCAGCTCAAGGTCACGTGGAGGTCAAAAGTAGTTCCGGCAACCTTTAACCTTTGTATTCCTCCGCGGTCTGGCGGTGATGCCGTCACTTCCGCGGACAGAACGTGGTCCCATGTCAACCAAGTGACTTCCAATGTTAATGTATACGGGGAATGCCTAAAAAGAGTATGGGAATAGACGTTTTGTGACCGGGTGCGTCCCTAGTGGACCGATTGGGTCGAGTGAGGTGTCAAAGTGCAGCGCTCCCCGAGGGCCATTCAGTCATGGGTGGGTGTATGTAAAATTAGGATTTTTTCCCGAAAATATAAAAAACGAAACACGGATTTTACCCCTAAAATAGGAGAAAACCCCTATCAACTCGAGCCAAAAGGGCTAATATCGGTCCCCGGGCTTATCGGGGCCTGCCTATCAAGTCAATGGGGTGGGTGCATGTAAAATTAAGATTTATTCCGAAAATATAAAAAGCGGAACACGGACTTTACCCCTACAATAGGGGTCTGTATTATACAATATAAGTGAAAATGCCAGTATGGGGTATGAGGATGGTCAATTTTTTCGTGGGCTTTACTATGGGTTGTGGGGTCTCGTTTTTCTCGTCTCGCCAAGAAAAACACAATGGGAGGGGCCCCAGAGCGAATCGGTGAAATTTTGAGGAAAAGTCACCAAGGTCTGTATATAGGCTCATACTGACTATATGGGGGGAGGGGAGGGGTGGTCAATATTTTTTATGGGTGTTACTATGGGTTGTGGGGTCTCGTTTTTCTCGTTTCGCCGAGAAAAACACAATGGGAGGGGTCCCGGAGCGAATCGGTGAAATTTTTGGGAAAAGTCATCGAGGTCTGTATATAGGCTCATATATGGGAGGAGAGGTGGTCAAATTTTTCTGTGGGTGTTACTATGGGTTGTGGGGTATCGTTTTTCTCGTCTCGCCGAGAAAAACACAATGGGAGGGGTCCCGGAGCGAATCGGTGAAATTGTTGAGAAAAGTCACCGAGGTCTGTATATAGCCCCATGTAGTCCTATACTGGCTATATGGGGGTATAGGTTCAACCTGGGAAATTCACACACGTTCATTGTGATATGGGTTGTTTGGATTTGTTTTTCTCGTCTCGTCATTTAGAACACGATGGGATGGGTCCCCGAGCGCAACGGTGAAATTTTTGGAAAAGTGCCATATAGCCCCATATAAGCTCCATACTGGATATATGGGGGTATAGGTTTAACCTGGGAAATTCGCACACGTTCATTGTGATATTCACGTCTCGTCATTTATAACACGATGGGAAGAGTTTCGAAGCGAAACGGTGAAATTTTTGGAAAAAGTTCACTGAGGCCCATAGGCCTATACTGCATGGCTATGGGGGATAGGTCCATACGGGGTGGACGTTTTGGGGTCTAGATGAACCCCTAATGATCCTATGGTGTCGTATGAGGTCTTATTTTGAAGCTCTCGTGGAGGAGCATCCGACTGGACTAATGGTTCGCCCGTTTTCAATATTCTGCGCATGCGCTGTCTGGCCGTAGTATAGAAAGCAGGCATTTTGGGAGGTATGTGAGTGTGTGTTTGGGGTAGAGATGGACCGCTATGGGTCCGAATGGGTCGTGGAAGGTGTCAAAGTGAAGCTTGTGTGGGCTTGTGTGGGGTAGAGTCAGAATGGCGTGTTTTTAAGAATAAGTCGCGTCAATCTGCGCATGCGCAGTTGGGTGGCGTAAGTAAAGTGGCCATTTTGGGGGTGCGTGGAGGTGTGTTTGGGGTAGAGAGGTACCATCCTTGGTCCGATTGTGTCGTGGGAGGTGTTATCTTGTAGCTCTCTGGGTGTACACCCCGATTTGAGGGCTGCCCACGTCATCTGTGGCGTCATCGGTGACATCAGTACGAGTATTAGCGATAGTGGGCATTTTGGGGCAGTGAAGGAAGGTATTTGGTGTAGAGATGGACCATCCATATCTGTCACGCATTATACCATATCTTTGTTGTGTTATACCACATCTGTCCTGCATTATACCATATATGTCCTGTATTATACCATACCTGTCCTATGTTATACAATATCTGTCCTGTATTATACCAAATCTGTCCTGTATTGTACCATATTTGTCCTCTATTATATCATATATGTCCTGTATTGTACCAAATCTGCCCTGTATTATACAGTATCTGTCCTGTATTATACCAAATCTGTGCTGTATTATACCAAATCTGTGCTGTATTATACAATATCTGTCCTGTGTTATACCATATCTGTGCTCTATTATACAATATTTCTCCTGTATTATACAATATCTGTCCAGTATTCTGCAATATATGTTCTGTATTATACCAAATCTGTCCTGTATTATACAGTATCTGTCCTGTATTGTACCATATATGTCCTGAATTATACTATATCTGCTCTGTATTATACAATATTTCTCCTCTATTTTACCATATCTGTGCTGCATTATACCATATCTGTCCTGTATTGTACCATATATGGCCTGTATTATACCAAATCTGTGCTGTATTATACAATATTTGCCCTCTATTTTACCATATCTGTGCTGTATTATACCATATCTGTCCTGAATTATACCATATCTGTGCTGTATTATGCAATATCTGTCCTGTGTTATACAATATCTGTCCTGTATTATACCAAATCTGTCCTGTTTTGTACCATATTTGTCCTGTATTATACAATATATGTTCTGTATTATACCAAATCTGTGCTGTATTATACAGTATCTGTCCTGTATTATACCAAATCTGTGCTGTATTATACAATATATGTTCTGTATTATACCAAATCTGTGCTGTATTATACAGTATATGTCCTGTATTATACCAAATCTGTGCTGTATTATACGATATCTGTCCTGTATTGTACCATATATGTCCTATATTATACAATATATGTTCTGCATTATACAATCGGATAGCCGTTGTCGTGAACAACAACAAGTTCAGCAATGTTCATACAGTTTATTATCCCCAATGTTACATCATACCCAGGCTGGGGGAGCCGCCCTGGTCATGTTTAATATGTTCACAGCAAAACAAATTGAAATATCAAACACCATGTTTTATTATTTAACGCACCGTCACATTAGGTACAAGTGTTTACTGAGCTCAAGTCAACGATCAGCATGTAGACATATAGAGTATGTACGGCATGTTATGGTATTCATCATTGCACGGGTGACGCATTCAGCCGAGGGGGACGGTCAGTTTGGTAACGAAAAACGTGACATTGGTCACCCTCTCCACTGTCCACTTGGTGTTGGGGCGTTGTTGTTGGGCCCATTCCAAGGGATCCACGGTGTCCAGTTTCTCCAGCATCGTCTCTAGCGACACCCGGTTAATGATGGTAAACGGTTGGTCAAATACCTGGATGTTACTGCTCGGGTAAAAGTATCGGACTTGGACTGTCTCCTTATGCTGCAGCACATAACCAAACGCCAGATTCAATTTGAAGGCCGTAGTTTGGTCGTTCAAGATGGCTTCCACGTAGTTACGTAGACGGGCGAGGTCGGTCAGTCGGAAATTGTAGATATCTTGAATAGGGCGATGACGGTTGAAACATTGCCGTATCATGGACCAATGGCGCCGATAGATGTCACTCACTGGATGGGCGTCCTGTAACAGATCGCTAGGAACATTTATGGGCTCGTCCAGAAAATGTTCGATGTTGTCAGGCGTATGACTCGAAACCGTAACGGTGGGGTCCGGTTGGATATCCAGGCTCTTCTGAACTGTGGGTACACTGTAAAAAGAGGAAACATGTTTAACGTTTCATTTTGAGATGGCAACATGTTAGATGCTTCATAATGCTACATGTTTCACACTATTTTTCCACAAAAACATGTCTCATAGACGTAACGATGCAACTATTTGACTCGCGTTGCCGTCTCACTATAACGGCCCGAAAAGCTGTTTGAAACATCAACGCTGAAACACGTGCAACCGAGTTGCAAGACGACATTTGTCAAGAAAAGCGGATTACAAAAGGGATAGTGCTATCTGATACATGGGATTAGATACCAAGTCGTCTTCACACAGTTCTAAGCGTATCTCCGAAATGCACTACGACAGAGAGCTTTAGCAATTTGCAAAACAAAGATATGATTACCATTGGCTTCCAGATATTTATTTCTGGTATTTAGCGACCCGGAAGATATATGTGGGCATTGTGGATTAATAGACTGAGCATAACAATTTAACTCAACCAGGCCTTGGGTATTTGAGGCCTGCCCAGGCGCCATTTCACTCCACCCCTCTCCTTCCATATATGTCTTTGCTAATTGAGATAGCGGTCTGAAATTTCTCACAACATAAGCTTAACTAAAAAGTGTGAAAAAGAAACGAGAGATCCTGAAGGATCTTGGCGCCCACCATTGTCCGATAATTGTAAGCTAATGACAAGAGGATCTTTTTGTCCATTGTTCTTAGGAACAAGCGATTGATTTGTAATTTTGTTTACAGAATTTCGAATCTGAGCAAAAAATATCGAAAAAGGGAGACTGGAAAACACCAAGATATCATCTTTCTAAGTTTCAGGAGTTTCAAGATTTCTAGAAACTGTACTTATGTCGGTTGTTATAGTACAAGAGAAATGAGCAAAGTTAGTCTGAAAGTTAATGTACATGTACGGAGGATCCTTCGTCTTCGTTTTGTAGTATTTTTTTTTTTTGCACTGGAAGCGAAGACAAATCTCTTTGACACTTTGGCATGAGCTATGAAACATACTTAAGATGTTATAATTAGGAACGAATGCTAATTCTGTTCTGTTTACTGAGCTAGTTTGAGATATCTCTTTTAAGATACCATGCTCGAAAATAGTAAGATGGTACAATACTTAATACTGAAGGGATCCGGTCCGCGCAGTTATTTGAAACTTCGAAAGTGTCTGAATCCTGATTATCTCCCTTGGATCGAAACATGCAGTAGTCTACAGTTGTCGAGTTGTGACGCTGTGTCACAAGAGTGACACCCCTTCATGTAGCCGACCCGCGAGCAGAAGAAACGATGGGGCAGTTCACTTGCAACTGCATGGACTAAAGAAAACTGATTTAAAATTTGTAGAAATATGTTTTAAATTCCGATTTATTTGAACTCCTTGATATGGAAGGTGAAGGTATGGATATTCTCTATAGCCAATATATAGAATATGCTCCACCCTTTGATCCGCCGACTCTTGTGATGTAACGTCACAACTCGGGAATACCGTATTAATTTGAAGCGTAACTTGGATTTTCGAATCGGACCAAAAAAGGTATCTTGCACAACTAGACTCCAAGGGGAACCTATGTACCAAATTTAAGAAAGAGACTTGCAGTACTTCCTGAGAAATGACGATAACAATGTTTCATGAGGAAATCCAAGATGGCTGCCTGGTGGCCATATTGGATTTTCGAATCGGACCAGAAAAGGTATCTTGCACAACTAGACTCCAAGGGGAACCTATGTACCAAATTTGAGAAAGATCCATGCAGTATTTCCTGAGAAATGACGATAACAATGTTTCATGGGGAAATCGAAGATGGCTGCCTGGTGGCCATAAAAGATTTTCGAATCGGACCAAAAAATGTATCCTGCACAACTAGACCCCAAGGGGAACCTGTGTACCAAATTTGTGAAAGATCCATGCAGTAGTTCCTGAGAAATCGAGATAACAATGTTTCATGAGGAAATCCAAGATGGCTGCCTGGTGGCCATATTAGATTTTCGAATCGGACCAGGAAAGCTATCTTGCACAACTCGACTTCAAGGGAAACCTGTGTCCCAAATTTGAGAAAGATCCATAAGGTAGTTCCTGAGAAATAGCGATAACAAGGTTTCATGGAAAAATCCAAGATGGCTGCCTGGTGGCCATATTGGATTTTCGAATCGGGCCAGAAAAGGTATCTTGCACAACTAGACCCCAAGTGGAACCTGTGTACCAAATTTGAGAAAGATCTATGAAGTAGTTTCTGAGAAATCGCGATAACAAGGTTTCATGGGGAAATCCAAGATGGCTGCCTGGTGGCCATATTGGATTTTCGAATCGCACCGGAAAAGGTATCTTGCACAACTAGACCCCAAGGGGAACCTGCGTACCAAATTTGAGAAAGATCCATAAAGTAGTTCCTGAGAAATCGCGATAACAAGAATTGTTTACGGACGGACTGACGGACGACGGACGACGGACGCCAGACGGACGGACGACGGACCACGGACGAAAAGTGATTTGAACAGCCCACCACCTGGTGATGGTGGGCTAGAAAAAGAAAATAAATAAATTTGCAAGGTGGCCGCTTTGAAGACTTCACAGTTACGTCATATTTCAAATATGCATTTTTGGTCAAGTTTCTGGTAAGATTTTCCCAGCCCAAATTTTGACTCCTCACTGGAACCCTATATGGCCGACATTTTGAATTTAAGAGTATTCGCTCAAAACATATGGTCATATTACGACACACCAACAAAATACATAGCAATGTTGCCAGAATAAAAGTGACACTTATGGGGCACTAATGCGAGCAGCACTGAAAGAAACAACAACTGTGTTCTCCTTGTGATCAAAGCTACATCCAGTATTTTGAATTGTGAATGTGTAGCGCATCAGGAGATTTTTTTGAACAGAGTCAATACGATTGTTTACGTCATTACAGCGTTGGACGGGATTTGGCCTTAGTGGCATATATAAACCAGACGGAGACAGAATGGACATTATTTTTCACACGTATGGGAATATTGAATAGTGTTTATTGTTTATTTAGTGTTTATGTTTCTACATCATCCCACAATGTGATCACTGTTGCAAAACTCAAGACAAGTCGGCCCTCCAGCCCTGATTTTAATAATCACCTGCGATCCGTATTCCATACCTCAAAATGGAATGAAATTTCAACCGCCCCGGAACATAGAAATAGTTAATCGCGAGTAGCATGTCAGGAAAAACAACAAAGGAACTATCATTCAGCAATTCCATTTTTGTAGGCCTAAGTAATATAGTACCCATGTTCAGAAATGTTTCCAGTGTGCCGGATTAAACCTGGGATACAATATGGGATAATACTTTACCACAGATTAGACAATGCCGTGTCAACGGACCAATATGGCAAGTTGATTAAATTATTTTTAACTTTTAAGTGTGAATCAGTGATATGAATGAATCCAACCTTGAGCACATTATTGTTATATGAACAATTTTCACGCTACGGTAACGGGGTTCACATCAGGGATTCAGATTACCAATCATGCATCTGTTTGAAAGCATTATTAGGTTTGAGTTAACCTGCGGAGCAGTCTGTTTTATGTGTTTCTGTATATGGTTATTATTTGTTCATACATGTTCCCGAGTTTGACTTCCAACGAATATAAGAGAATAAAACTTGATGCATATTGATCTTTGATGAATGTTTTGAACTTTTCATTTCAGTCTTTTCACATGCCAGTCTGACAGTCTCCTGAACCACGTAATGGGATGTAGACTCTTTTGAAACACTTCCAAGTTTGAGACATGTATAGATCCGTTTCACTTGTGACATGTCTCAAAAGTTGGGACAAAGTCATGTTTGGGCTTAGACGTTTCATTTTGAAACATGTAGTCGACTCTAACATGATTCAGCTTGAGACATGTACACACAACACGTTTCAAAATGCAGAACGTCACACGTTTCAAACGAACACGTGCTTATTGAAGACATGTCTCATATTGAGACATCATTAACTCATGTGAAAAAGACACGTGTTTCAATTTGAAACATGAAGCCGTTTTAATATGAAACATATACGTACTCACATGTCCCAAAATTTGGGGCAAAATCATGTTTCATTTTGAAACGTTAAACATGTCACCAATTATTACAGTGTATAGGCGGGCTCTCCGTCATCGCATCACCAGTTGCGTTCGTCTCCCCGGGCTCATCTTCACTGGGTCTGATCTTCCGCGGCTCCACTTCAGTGGAAAGTTGTCACCCAAACCGTAGAGACGAGGCATGAATCAAACGCTGATGCCGTCTTAACTGACTGCGTCGTTTGAAGAGTTGACCACACTCCTTACATTGTTCCGTCGCGCCCTCGTGGATTGAGCGTTCGTGGCGCAGTAAAGGATCCTTCCGAATAAATGACCGTGCGCAGGTTATACAAGTATACCGTGCATCGTTGTGGGTGGAGGCCTCGTGGCGGTGCAAGTCGTGCAGACGAGTAAACTGCTTCTGGCAAGTTGTGCAAGTGAACATCTTGGTGGTTGACAGAGTGTCTGATGAAACGGCCAGGCCGCTTCCCTTTTATAGCACGCTAGCTGGTGATCTATTTTTAGCACACTCAGTTCAACTATCCCCAAGTCGAGGGCCGAGATGTACTGGCGTACGACTGAGCTGCATTGCGTGTGTGTGTGTGTGTCTGTGTGCGTGTGTGTGTGGGCAGTGGATGTTACATCCGGGATCTTATCAACATCCGGGTTTCCAAGTGGGTTTTTCCCATCGTTCCTCCGTCTTCCATCCGGGTACTGTGGTTTTACATCCGTGTCCTCATCTTACATCCGTGTTTTTCATGAGCCGCATTGCGCGCGTGTGTGTGTTTGTGTTTCTGTCCATTCGTGCACAATGTAGAATTACGTTCTCTTCGAAAATTTCCTCTCATCGCATCAATACGCTCAGACCCATTCAATATAAACACAACCAAGAGACATCAACAACAACAGGCACATTGCGTAATACACGTTTTATTATCCTCACACCATCACCACCACCACCACCTGACGTTGACGCCGTCAA
>JAVTVY010027939.1:0-10737 GCA_036873755.1 Hanleya hanleyi | reverse complement strand
GATGGAATGACATCATTTTATAATCCAATCGTATCCTCCGTTTTATTTTGCCATCCATTCAAGGTTATTTCCTGTGTAGAAAGGTGAAAGGTCGCTCTTTCCAATGAGAGGTCAAACATGAAAATTGGCCGATTAAAACTCGAGAAAAACGCTGTCAAATGCGGTCGAAAAAAGACGATTTCTCCGTTGGATTTTGATGTTTTTGAGTCGAAAGCCGGGGAAAGCGCATTCTCTCGCAGTAAAACCTAATTTTGTATGCTATTTTATTTATTTTGCTATAAAACTAGAGCAAATAACACTGGAGTGTGTCTTGTGGAGACAGGTTTCTTATGTTTTTCTGCAAATCTCGGACGCAAACGCAATTTCTAGCATTCCAAAGACAACATATACAAATTTTAACAGTTCTCAGGGAATTGATCGTCAGCAGGTCACTTTTGTCAGGGGAAATAATCGGTGAAAGGGTTAATGCAAAAAAAAAACAAACAAAACAAAAAAGACAGGAACTAAACTTTGAAGTATTGTATCCTAGTCCTTACTAACACTGGTGAATTGCTGAGGTGAATTTTTTGTTTCGGAATTCTGTGGCTAGTTGAGCCAATAACGGAAGTGAAGTACAAGTGTGCTACAAATGTACAATAGTTAACAATTCTCTGATGTAATTTTACAACAAACATCAAGAATAAAAACAGGACAAAAAAATTGATAAGCATCTCCAAAATTTTCAAATTGTTCATGAAAATCTGCTTTTCAGTAGTCTTGACCATAAGCATATTTTTTTTTTATCATAATTGTATGTAAGCGGTTACACAACATCAAACTTGACCATTAATGTTTTGTATGTGTTCCCAGGTGTACTATGCAAAGAAGAAGCGGCGGGCGCAAGTGGCACAAGGGGATGAGTCCGGTCATAAAAAGGGGCGATCCAATGTCCAGGTGTACAATGATGGCTATGATGACGCCAATCATGACTACATCGTCAACCCAGGTGAAAAATGGATGGATCGATACGAAATTGATTCGCTCATTGGGAAAGGCTCATTTGGACAGGTGAGAATTTATATTCCAAATAAAGTCCATTATTTGCATCCTTAAAGGGAACGTAAACTCTGGTGAAACATGCATGGCCAGTTAAAGCTTTTTCCTCATAGAATCCAAATCGTTTATCAGATATTTTTTTACAATTTTTTCAAAGCAGTACTAAACATTTTAACTTCGTTACACTGGACGAACATAGAGGCCTCCATGTTTGAAGAATCGTGACGTCAGTGGACACTAGTTCTTCTGCCTCTGGAGGTAAAAACGCGTCAATTGACAGAGGTGCAGTATTCGAGACCGTAGCTTACAAACATGAACGAGGATGACAGTGCGACGTGTCGGGAATACCTGGTACATTGTGACAGCCAAATGCAGAGCAGCCCGGCATCGTAGAATATCTGCTAGAATCAGGCTGTATTCTACATCAAAGCTAATCGATAACATTGCCTCTGTCAGTCGGGGAACGGAGGAGTGCATGAAAACGACCATATGCGGCCATGTTATCTCGATGCAGAGAATGTCCGATGACGTAGGAGATTATCGGCACAACTGAATTTCGCGCTTTCCCATTGGATAAAAATCCTGCCCAAAACAAACATGGCGGCGCCCCTAAGAAATTTCAAATCACGGTATTTTCTATGTTTGCGTCTGTCTCATTCATTGGAAAAAAATGAGAAAAAATATTTGTCACGATTTTTTTAATCTATCGGGACTCTTGTATAATTCCCGCGGTATTTTACCGCAGAGTTTACGTCCCCTTTAAAGTAATGCAAATTATAAATTTTCAGTCGAAAAAACCCATCAATGGGGATAGCTGATGTGACATCTTGTGACATTCAAATATAACATCTATGTATTTAGCCAAGAAAATCCTAGTTCAACATGGTGCCTTGTTCCACAATGCCATGCAGGTAACCCATAGCCTCTGCTCGGGGCTGTAGAGTTATTACTGGAACTGTCAGTTTAAAATAACAGCCAACGAACCCACAACGTTTTGGGGCGATTCACAACCTTTGTGGGATGTCGGTATAAATTGACAAAGGCCGAGTTCATACGAAGAAAAATTGGAGAAAAAAACTCTTTTTGAAGTATCTCAGGGAAACCACATGGGGGTGCCTCTCAAGTCAAAACAAGGACGGATACGAAACCTGTGAATTCAAAACAAGCAGTGGGGATGAAATATACAACACATTACCTTGTGTATAATCTGCTCAAATATGAGCATATTCAGAGAGGTCATGAGGTCACGAATGCACTACGGAATGTTTCCAAATCAACCGGTTCTTAATCGATATTGTTTATAAGGTATCCGTCATGGCGGATTGATAGACGAGCGATGACTGGGGATGATGGTGATAACAGAGGCCATTAGCAATGTATGGGTAATACCTGTATGGCCTTGAGGTAGCACCATGTTCAAATTGGCTAAGAAAAACTTGACGATAACTGGTCTGGTCTGGTTTGGTTTGATTGGGCACTCCAGAGTATGCTGTGCAACCCGTTCCCCCACACCGCCCTACACATGCTCCCTCGC
The DNA here is from genome assembly GCA_036873755.1 of Hanleya hanleyi. Classification (NCBI taxonomy): domain Eukaryota; kingdom Metazoa; phylum Mollusca; class Polyplacophora; order Lepidopleurida; family Hanleyidae; genus Hanleya; species Hanleya hanleyi. The sequence continues at coordinate 8,168 of JAVTVY010027939.1, read as the reverse complement.
ACCAATGGTAATGAATATCTGTTCCCCATGATATCTCCTTACATCTGTATCCATATCATACAACTGATCCTACTGTTTTTATTTGTGATAAATTCCACGTTCAGCACAAAGGAAATATTTTTTTTCTTCACAAACTCCACTCCTCCATGTGTTACAAACTGAGATACCGAATCAGAGTTTTTTTGGGCGTTGATTGCCTCGGAAAGGGCATACACTGCTCATTTATGCAGATCTTGACAGGTTTCCTCTTGGTGGTGTTAGCCAGATTTAATCATCAATTCAAGGTGAAAAGATATGAGACAGTAACTAGACTGCTGCTCAGCAAGAGTCAATAACACTAGGTTCTTTACAAATGACCTCACTTGACCCCTCCCCCATAAGGTATCCAGACTTGATATTGGGTTGGGGACAATGGACTAGTCTGACCTAGATATAGGGCAGTCTATGCCATGTGGAATACAGGAATGCATGGAGACCAGTTTCTTCCCCTTTCCTCAATTCATCTCCTTTGTATTTTAAATTCTTTAAAAATGAGATCTTTTGTCATGTTAGTGGAGACAAAAACTAGCAAGTGAAGTTTATCATAATATAGAATTATTTTATTTGAGCTACCATTTTGTTGTTTTCAGATACATAGTGTCATTATTATAGAGTCCAACATTAATGTTTGACAGATTTTTCTCTTAATGGTGCAACTGTTGATTATGACTGCATTGATATAGTGAGGAAGACAAATGAAATTCACATTAAAATTTTGGTACATCATTTAAAGATAAACTCCTGTCTATCAATGGTGTACTAATAATGCTTTATTTAGTCTTTTTGGGCTGAAAATCAAGCTCTTTTTATGAAGCCTTTATAAATCATCTACCAAGTATTTTAGAAATTGTTACCAAGTCTTTTGATTTTTCGTCAGAAATCTTTAAGGTGACTCGCCAGTATCCAAAATAACCATTTGGGCAAGGCTTTGGTGTAAGACCTCCCATTGAAAAGGTAATATCCTTGACAAAAGACTGACAATACAACTTGCAGCAGATCTTTTGTCAATTATATTTCGTGAGTCTTACACCAAATCGTTGCCACCATTTGCGCGAGTTGTGGCACAGTCAAGAAGCACACTCGGTGCTGTGTCACTGTGTTCTGATTGTCGTGATTTCGTACCGTCATAACACATTGCAATCACAATCATGTACATTACTCAATGTAGAACAAATGCACCAAGTATGGAGAGAATGACATGGATTTTAGGCATTCAAATAGTAATTGACTTAATCGTTCATGGTAATAATAGTACTGCAACCATATTCAAAATCAACCCAACCATTCCGAAATATATTCGAAAATCATGTGGAACCTCTGCATATTTTTTCGATAGTTGGAATCTATATTTATAACCGGAGTATGAAGAAAATGACATGGATTTCATTCTTCACTGGAAAGCCACTTCAATCTATTAAATCATTTAACTCGTTACATTTGATTTAAATAGTATTTTATTTACATAGCTTATTATTGTATCTCCCGCATACAGCAAAAAAGTACAAGTATGAATTTAATTTAACAGTATAACATTATGATCGGCTCTGAGAGGTAAGCCTTAGAAAAGAGATGATAGTAATAATAATAATAAAGGAAATTCTAAATAAACAAATAAAATAAAAAATACATACATATATCTGTATAGCGAAGAGACTCGGGGTGTCACTGGACAGTTTCACTTCTCCGTCAGTTCGCTGATCGTGAATCAATATAATTTAAACAAGTTCGCGAATCCAAAATTTATTTTGTTCAGATTTGTCCTAATCAAAACGTTTACTTTCTGTGATATAGGTTCCTAAGAATTTCTGAATTTTAATATTTATATTTTCGTCTTTGTCATGATCGCCAGATAACAAATGTTTTGGTGCAGGTATTTCGTAACCTTTGAAAATTGTAAACAAATTGTTGAGCAAATGAGTCCCAAAAATCTCTTTTTTTGGGTACCTAATACTTGAATGACCCCTATAGATTTAGTATGTTTAAATAATATACAGGAGTATGAACAGAAACCCACTTTTATATTATTATTGATAATTTTCATTAAACATTATGGATTTAGTACTGATTTATATATTATATTTATAGCCTATCTTCTACACTTGTCTGTTATAAACAGTTATTTATTTTATATCATTGTAGTTAAATATCGCCTTGTGGGCACTAATTTAGTTTTAATTTTGTATATATGTTTAAGTTAAAGGGTCACAATGTAAACTAATACCCCCTGGTGCTGATTGTGTTTTACCCTGGAAAAATTATTTATTATCGTTATTATCTCTTTGTTCCTGTTATAGAGAAATAAAAGATCTGTGTTTTGTACCTGATGACCTCCAGTTCACTGTGCACTATGCCCAGTGATCATGATCATAGCAGAAAATTGAGCACTTAAACATCCAAAACTGTCGTTTAACCTGCAGGTGTTTTTCGTATCTCATCATCCATTGATGGACATGTTCTGTTCTTTATGAATCTGGACTAATAGCATGAAGAATACAATGCTTGCCTTAGAAAGGTCAGAGGGTGGTACATGTATTTATGCAGAAACAATGTGTGGTTATATACAGAGGGATGGGATTTCTTGTGGAAAACTGGTTTTATATTTAAGGTGTGATGACTGCTTCGTTTTTTTATGCTGTATGGAAGATTTAGAAATTGTTAATAAAGGCCCCGACAAGAAAATAGAAAGCTTGTGCATAAAATAACCCCTGTTATAATAAACAGCAGGTTTCTGAGGTGAACTGCTGATAGGACAGCAGATATATGGTACTTGCTGTCGTGGCCATGTGAGAGAGCTGACATAGTAACCTAATTATGCACTCAGTACCATTCTACCATTCATTTGACAGGTGGTGAAAGCATACGACCATGGTGATCAGGAGCAAGTAGCCATTAAAATCATCAAAAACAAGAAACCCTTCCTGAACCAGGCTCATATAGAAGTACGCCTCTTAGAACTGATGAATAAACATGATGCCGAAAACAAGTATTACATAGGTAAGTTTTGTCCTTACCAGGCGGTGACGGCGGTGATGACCGGGTGTTGTCACTAACATATTCGTTACCTGGCGGTGATGACCGGGTGTTGTCACTAACATATTCGTTACCTGGCGGTGATGACAGGGTATAAGTGTTGTCTTAGGTGCTGACCATCCATTTGTCCATTGGATAGGCAAAACTTTTCAATTTAACATGGAAGAGATGAGAAAACTAGGTATTTTGCTGATGAGAGGGTATAAGTGTGGTTTGACTCTTACATTATCTTGAAGTTTATTCAGAGCCAGAAAAATGTTCATGAAAACTGAGAAACCCTGACTCAATTGAAGGAAACCAAGTATGATGCTATAGCTGGCATATTGATGTTTGTTTCTGGGTTTGTCAGCAGCCCTTTCCCTGTTTTCCATATGATACATGATCCTACCAGTCGTTACCTGTGCTAATCTTCGTTCCTCATTTTCTTCTTTTGCAGTGAAACTCAAGAGACATTTTATGTTTAGGAATCACCTGTGCCTAGTGTTTGAACTTTTGTCCTACAATCTGTACGACCTGTTACGGAATACAAACTTTAGGGGCGTTTCTCTGAACCTAACGCGGAAGTTCGCCCAGCAACTCTGTACGGCACTGCTGTTCCTGGCAACGCCGGAACTCAACATAATACATTGTGATCTGAAACCAGAGAACATTTTACTATGTAACCCAAAGAGAAGTGCTATCAAAATTGTGGATTTTGGCAGTTCTTGTCGTCTGGGACAAAGGGTATGTATAATTTTTACTTCAGGAGTGTTTATTTTCTGTTTTTGGATTTAAAAAAAAATTTAAAAAAATTTTGGGCTGCAAAACAAAAACAACCTGGTGTGTAAGTCATCTACATTCCTTCACTGGGGAACACTTGGTGTCATCGGTTATAAAATCGAGACACAGTGGGAGAGAAATATATCACAGAAGTTGGTGCAAAATGTGCGCGAAACATTCAGTCACTGAAGGGTGATGCAGTGAGGAATTTTGAAAAGTGTCAGTAAATATTATAGATTCAGTATCCTCTCGAGCTGAAATATTTGTGAATGTAATAATTTTGTCACCCAATTTTATTAAGAGGGAATATTCTATAATATTACTGTTGTTTCTGTTGACAGATCTATCAGTATATACAGAGTCGATTCTACAGATCCCCAGAGGTACTTCTAGGCATTCCATACGACCTGGCTATAGACATGTGGAGTTTAGGCTGTATACTTGTAGAGATGCATACAGGGGAGCCACTGTTCGCAGGCTCTAATGAGGTAGGTTATTGAACAGCCAGCAAGTGCATCCGGTGTCTGTCAGTAATATGAACTTGTTACATAAGTGATTTCCTCAATGAATTCATAATATTTTGACAGGATAGCGTCACCATTTGACCTTCATGGGTTAATACGTGTAAAGTTTAAAGCCATTTCGTGAATGAAGGAAATTGGTTAATGGTTGACGGGATGATGGTAACAGTGCATTTGTGCACCATAACAGCATATTTCCTTTGGGATGGACTTGAGGTGGATAAAATGTGGAACCTTCCTGTTGATGTGAACTGCTGTGCATTTAGTTAATGCAAGAATAAATTCTCATCAACTGTCAAATTTATGATCTGTCAGGTGAATGGGTAAGCCAGGTCAGCAAGTACTAATCAAATGTGGTTTTCCACTGGCTCTTTCAGCAGTAAACACATGCAATATATGGTAAACAAGGGAACTAAACCTTAGGGCTATTCCAGAAAAAAAGGTATGGGGGGGGGCGGATGGGCGAGTTTTTTACTACCCACCACCCATAGAAATGAATTTACTGCCACAACAAGGACCCACAGAATTCAATTATCTAGGCATCCCACCACCCATAGAAAAAAAAAACAAAAAAAACGGTTGGCCTCCTACCATGGTCGTTGTTGTTGTTGTTTATGGAGATCACTTCCCGGGCCAATATTTTTAATTTTTTCATGGTTCGCATGGGTCCATAAAAGTTTGTAATTTTTATATTGAAAATTCAAGGCCTTGAAAGTTAGAATTTTTTCCCGTACGTCCTTGAAAGTGCTTGAATTTTACTGTAATAGGTAAGTATGGTTGGCAGTCCAGCAAAATGGAATAAAAACTTCACTGACGATCGTTGTTTCTGTCTCCTGTTGTGTTTCCCCTTTCCATCCGTCGCTCCTGTACATATGCTCTGGCCTAAACCGTGTATTATGTTTGATATCTCTATCATAGTTCATTTAAAAGACTCAGGGCCATCCTTAAAATATGTCAGTTGGCGTAACCCGCCCTCCCCATCGAAAAGCTACCAACCCAAAAGTTTTTATCAGCCATCTGTCGCCGTAAATGTTTTTTTCTTTTTCTTCAACTTCAAGCAGTCCCTGTGTAGTTATTATCATTAAATTGCGTAGGTCGTGAATTTGTCCGCCAGAGTAAGTTTCAAGAATGAAATACAAAGAAAATATGGTCTACGAAATGAAAGAAAAATCTGCCCTCGCGTTGATTTTGTTGAAAAGCGATATGCGTGTTGAAAACTTTTGTGCCTTACTTCCCTATTTTGAAAGTGAACTCTTCCAATTCGATTCGTCGGGAAGCCTTGTGGGATTACAACACCGGGTCAGTGGAAGTTTCCATTACCGCAATGGGGATGGTAGCCCGACAGTATTGCGACACATGCCTGCAGTCAGTCGACCATATTTCCCGGCTAAATCTGTACCGTGATGCCGACGTTTGGTTCATTATCCATCAAACACGAAGTAAAAAGTGAAATGTCCAGCTTGTCAAGGATTGAAAATACATAAAAACTAAACCTCTAAAATTCCTGCAATGATGATCGGGTTGTCTACAACGTCACTCGTGAGATGTCAATGTGACTGACCCAGCGAGGGTGCATATTTTATGTTCGTCCGCTCCATAAAGTTGATTCCTCGTTGATTATAAACTGGATTATCATGTTGTTGGAAACACTGGCGTTTGTCATTTTATTACATGGAAACGTAGTTCTGGATTGGTGAGTGAATAAAACACCAGCATCCATGTATGTTGACATCTCCCCGTAGCACAAATGAAATACTCAACTTCTCCCTTTCTGCAGTCAAAATGTATGAGACACATCATGCACATCCTAAGAAATGAAATACTGGCTCCCTCGACATAGGAGTTGTGCACAAACTAACTATTACGCCGAAGCCCTGACAGGGACAAGCAGAGGGAAACATTTATATCTTTGTCCTTCCATATCATCTGTTTATTAAAGAAAATGAGACATCGAAAATATCATTCAAATTGCCGTTAATTTTTTTCTATTGATCTCGTAGGTGCCTCAAAATGGCCAGTTGACGGGCATTTTCGCCTCCAACCTCCTGCTAATGAGAACCCGGTTAGGGACTTCTGATCATAGTTCTATGATATATGGAGAATTCGCAACCACAAAACTGAACTTTTGTATTTTATTTCTGTGTCAACGCGTATCGTTAGTCACGATTTAGTTGTACAGAAATTATTCTGAGTAACATATTCACTTTACTTTCAGCGGCACGAACTCCACGACGAAAACGGGAGTGTTCGAATTTATTGTTTCACGAGTATATTGAAAATTCTCGTTTTCGTTTTATTAGGATGGAAAAAATCATGACAGGGGAAAAATCGGCCGTTTTCGAATTAAATTTGGAAGATGAATTATTAGGGTAATCTGTTCTGATATCAAAAATTGGAAACGTCTGGAAAGTGCAAATTTATGAATGACTGACTTTGCCAGATTTTAAAGACTGGATAAAAAGAGCTGACGTGAACAAGGCAGCAACTGAAGTGGAAAATCGGAATAGAAATACATACGGTTTTTAATAAACCAAATTTCTTTTGCAATAAAATAACGTAATTGAGATGAGTTTTTTTTACAGTATTAGTGAAGAAATTACGGTACTTGTGATCTGATTATTGACACAAAAGTTGAATGTCAGAAGAGACGTTTACGTAAGATAGCCCGAGATTATAGGCCGTTTAATAAATGGAATAAACCTACATTTATTCTACTATATTTTCAAATGAAGCATAGATACATCTGAAACAGATCGATCCAATTTTCAGATTAATTAAAACGTAAATTGTGGATTGATGCGGATCATGTTAGGCCAAAATATACTTGAATAAAACTGGGTAAACAGGTGAGTGTATAGCCAATAAATGACCGAACAGCTGCAGTCGAGCCATATTTCAAGCCAGAATAACGATCGGAGAGAGGTAAAAGGGAATTCTTTTTCAGGTTTGAAACATTTTTTTTTTTATTTTCATGACAGTCCTGATCTCACTTTTACGAAGGCATAATACATTGACGTTGTGTTAGCTGAATATATTTTGAAGCGGGAACCGTGAACAAGCGCAAGTTTGGCCCACGTGCCATGCTATCCAAGGCTTGATCACGTGATGTTATTGCAACTCCGTATGGCGGAAAATGTTCAACCAACACGTGGCATGTTGAAACTTTCATTCTACTGACCCCACCCAATTCTGTGAAAGTATTTTAATACATCTGTTAATCAAGGAACGAATGGATACAGTGAATTGTTAGAAAGGTCAAGCAATTCATGTCTTTCGTTTAGCCGATATTACTGGGCGGGATGAGCTCGTTCCAGCTGGGAAGATTGTATTGTCTCAGATCAGTTGGCCCTGATATGGGTCTCACATGAGTTGGCCCTGATATGGGCCTTTAAATAGTGTCAGGCGCTTGATTAATTTGCTGTTCGTTTTATTGACATAAACAGCTTGAAAAGCCCTTCCACAATATTTCCCTATGAAGAGCAATCAAGAAATTATTAGGTTTGATTCTCAATCTGAAAATGACGTAATCTGTGTTTCTTCATTAGATCGTTTATATATTTTCCCCTTTGACATCATTGGCGAAACCGGGATAGTTGGACATAGTCTTGTCGGCCGTGACAAAAATTCTGCAAGGTTTCAAGCATGTACTACAGAGAAAATAAAGAAAATATCAGAATGTCTAAGTGACAGAATATGCTCTTGTCACGTATGTACTAATGTACGCGAATTTGTGATTTTAAATTGGCCGGGCGTCCGATGAAGCTAATCTCTTCATTGTCAGCCGATCATTGCGGTCAATTACTCGAACCTAATTTCATG